>RJWT010029084.1:0-15030 GCA_004365215.1 Cuniculus paca | reverse complement strand
GTCTCAAGGGTAAAACTCAGTAAAGATGGAGTAACATATCTACTCCACTTTATGTGTACAGAACCATCAAGGACTATTTTGTGCTGTGTTCTCAATAAGAATAATATATGTTCTTGAGAACGAAGAAGTAGAAGAAGTGGTTCCACTTACTATGAATCCCAGTAACCATCAGAAGACTTTTTACTTCCTGTGACTGTAACTCTGAGTTAGAAGTCTTGGTTGATAAGGAAGTTGTGCTCTAGCCAGAAGATTCACCAAGATTTTCACTGACCTGCTAGCTATCTTGGTGCTTGATTCAAAGTTCTCTATTGATTTGACTGAAAATTGCCTTAACTATGCAAATTTCATGGCCAGAGTCTCCTTATTTCTAGTATTGCTCCTTTTCTCTAATATTTCATGAGCATTATCATCACCAAACTGGCTATTTTCTAAACTCTCTGCTTTTAACTTCAAAAATGCCATAAAACATACCATCTGTGGGAGAAAAAAGAAACCTTACTGTGCCACCAGATACAAAAATTAACCATGGATTTACCTACCCTGTCCATATTGTTCTAATAATATTAATATTTTCTTATAAAAAAAGAAACTAAAATTTATATTGAACTTTAGATCCCAGTTCTTTCAGCCATGGAAAACTTTAAGCATTATTTCTACAATTTTATTCATTGAATCTCTATTTCAATCACAGCAATGTAAGCTGATTGGAGTCAATAAAATACTCATAGAAACCCATCATAGAAACTTTGCGGTTTTGTTTATTTTCAGGATCTATTTAGCTCATCTTTCTTTCATTCCTTCCAACAAAATAACTCCAATTTGGTGGCACCATTTCTTGGAAATAGTTCTTATTAATCTCATGCAGACTTTCATTATGCTAAAAACAATGAGCATAGTTGAGTTACTATCTTACCTTCAGACTAACGAATCCAGCTTCCTGAGTGAATTTGCCTTTTGAAGGTTTCAAATCACCTCAAATTCAATATATTCTAAGTTTAAACTCTTATGACTATTTTTTTCCAACTCATTTCCCCACCACACCGTTTTCTCTTATCTTGGTAAACACCATCTTTTTCCATTCAGTAAAGTTGTAATATAGGTCTTTGATTTAATGACTCCTACATCCACAATTTAAAATTCAGCACAAGTCCTTTTGATGTTAATTTCTCTTAATTTGCTCTCTACTCAGAATCTTCACTGCATTGTTCTTTCAGAGTGAACTACAGCTTTTGAAACTACAATTGCTCCCTACACTGATTTTTTGCATCTACTCTATCTTCCTTCTAGTCCTTAACCAAATATTGAAACGAATAAACTTGCAATGTAGTAAGTCCCACAACATTCCTTACTGATAAAATTCCCTTCAACACAGCCTCGTTTCTCTTTCAACTGAAGAACAATGACTTTAGTGTCCTGCTACATCCTGGAATTTGTCCTTGACCCCTCTTCCTGCTTTCATGCAATTTTCATCCCTGCTGTCTACAAGTCACATCAATCTGACTTTTCCTTGGTTTTCCAGATGACCATTTATGGTTTATATACGACTTTACTTAGAAGGCTTTACACCTTATTCTAGCTCATAGAGGTAGTATATTTTCTTTCCTTCTTTTTTTTCATAAAAAAGTATCTGTGGAATAAATCAGTAAGATGAACAACTTAAATATAGATCACAGGGCAGTGTATTCAAGTTGAAAAGACAGACCAAAATTGTAAGTCAAGCACCAAGGGGTTGGGGATCATTGGATATTAGGGTTTACATTCAGTACTTAGGGATAGGAAGAGTCACAAGTTAATAAAACATGGGGATAATTTAGAGAATATAGATATTTTCAGATATTGTGAATGTTGGCTCACAATATTTTTTTCTCTGTATTTGAAGCCAAGAACACCTTTAGAAATTCATTAAGAACATACTGCCTTACTTTCTTATTTGCTGAATTTACCTCCCTAAAGTTTTTATTATTTCAGTGCAATTGTTTGAATTGGTATTTATGTTTATTTAATAATTTTATAACAATGGATAAGCAGTAATCATACAATAGGAACTGGGATGTGGTTATCACCTCAACTTCCTTGGAATCAGTACTTGATCAAATTTTCTTTTTTTTTTTTGCGGCACCGGGGATTGAACTCACGACCTTGCGCTTGCCAGGCAGGCGCTTAGGCCGCTGAGCTAGATTCCCGGCCCTTAAATTTTCATTTTTGTATTGTTATGGTGGGGAGTGACTCTTTATAATCATTGATATTGGTAATTAATACCAACAACTGAGGCGCATATGCAGAATGATAATGTCTGTATAAATAGTGCACAATTGTAGTCTATTTTAAAAAATATCCTGAGTTGTTGCCAATGTTAGTAGCACGTATGCTGGGAATGTTTTGGTTCTTTTTTTACTCTAGCATCATTACTTATCAAGAGAAATGATTTTTTCTATCATGCAGAAATATGTCTCATAATATGATTATTGCTAAGGAGACTACATATCTTCCAGTTTTTAACATATTCTTAGATATTCATTGAAAGTTTAATTCTCAAGGTAAATAGGTTTTGCCTAATTATCAAGATGCATATAAATATAGATACAGTTATTTTACATGACAAACTTTTAGAAAAATGTTAGTCAAGTCATGCATGGTGGCACATACCTGTAATCTCAGCAAACGGGAACCTGAAGCAGAAGGATCACTGAGTTTGAGGACAGCCTGGACAACATAGTGAAACCTTGGCTCAAAAGGATTAATTAATTAATAAAATAAAAAAGAAACAGAAATCTTATCCAATATTATAAATTCCAACACAAGCAGGATCCAATTTTTAAAAAATTTACAAGTGTATTGCTCTGGTGGATAAAATGGAAAAACAAGTATTACACATATTACCTTTTTTAGAGAGGCAGCCTTTCAACCAACAACAGCCACTGTTTGTACATGATTTCTACAAGTCTCATATTTTTCCATAGAAAGACATTTTTATTAATTTTAGATTTTTAATGATATTTGTGACTTTAAATCTTAGAAATAATTCATTTAACAAGAAACAAATATTGCACTAATGCGTTTATCATGAGTGTAAGTTAAATAAACACACCTACAAATGCTATATAAGGTGAATGTGTATTTATATAAGCAATGCACATGATCATAATTTTAAATCACCATTGTATATTGAGTCAGTTAAGAACTGGAAAAGACCAAAACATTTGAAGTCTTCTATACACCCTTACCATCAATCCTTTCCATCCACCAACCTTTCAAGAAAACATAATCACAAATAGAAATATTGTCATTCCCTTGATAGTAATAAAATTTTGAATAAATTTTATTATGTACAAATTATTTTTTAAGGAATATTAGGCTATTTCCAGTTTATTATTAATATATTTAATATCAGATACAGATGAATTTAGATAACAATGCCTCAAACATCTTAAGATACCTTTCTAATTACTTATAAATTTAGAACTGTAAAACTGTTCTTAGAACTAATCCCTCTAATGATGGAGGTTTTTCTAGGAAATCACTATGAGCTTCTGTTCATACTTATCAAGTTTCAAGCAATGTCTCTCTCATATATCTACTGGGAAAGGCATAACCTCTCCAGGTTAAAAAAGAACCCATGAAAGTTTTTAAGTGTAGTAATTGTATACTCACTGTTTATTACAAATTCTAAACAATGAGGAAATATTTAGAAGGTATGAACATTGGAAGTAATTTTTCAATTGCTTAAAGAAAATTTTTATCTCTTTAGAAACTCGAATGAGTTTCCAAACTATGAAATACTATGTCAACAATACATTATTCACACATTTAACTAAATTTTCGCACATTGTGCCCACAAATATTACTATTACTATATTAATTATAATCATCATGCTATTAATGTTTGTAGAGACCAAAACATGAAAGAAGAAATCTATTAAAATCTATAAATGTTTATTACTATGATTTCCAGTATTTTTTTAATTATAAAATACAAATCTTTAGAACTTGATTAAATGAATTCAGACAAAATAGCTTCTCAATAGATTTTTTTTGTCATGTTTCAGTGTGGGCAAGTGTATATCAAGCTAAAGAAAAAAATTTATAATGTAGCAGTCAAATAAAAAAAGTTGTTTTTATTACAGGAAATAGTCCAAATAGGACATACATATTTCGACTAAAACAGTTTATGAATTTAACATTACTGGTTGCAATTTATTTCCCTCATCTTTAAAAGTGCTATCTTAGTCACAAAGAAGAATTTACAAGATCAATGAGAAAAATTAAGTGCAAGTGCATATAAGCACCAACTTTTTGAGGAATTTTCAGATGCTATGCCCATACTAGCCAGATAAAATGTTTAAAAATAGATAAAAATGGGAAAATTACCTTATTCATTGATTGAATTGCCATTCAATGATCTAACTCTACTGATTTTTTATTCTTCTGCATGGACTACCTATCGGGATTTCCTATTTGCTGTAGTCCAGAACTGATGAACAGAAGCTATCAGAGAGATTACAGCTGACAAGACCTTGGAGAGGGGCACTTCAGGGGTCCAGATTGAACTCGTGTCACCCTTTTATCCCTGGTATAATAGCCCAAAGAAATTTTCTGATGCCATTGGAGCAACAATTGTAGCAACAGCATTAGGGACATTGCCCCAGTGGGTAGTCAGGAGCCAGCCTTCCATTAGGAGAGAGGCAATAAAGTAGCCTATTGATGCAAGGGCTGTGGTACTTCTTACTCAGTTTAACTTTTGGGAGCAAAAGTCTCGGGTGACTTTTTGTTTTAGAACTTTTCATTTTCTTCAAGCATGCCAATGCTCATTCATTGGAAATACTACCTGAAATATATAGTTCCTGAAAAAAAAAATTTTCTTTGTGTAGTATACTTAATACATGCATGCTTGCCTGTATACATACTTTCAGAGAAAGATTATTGAATGGAATAAAGAAAAACCTACTGCTTTTTCCAGTGAAACATTATGCATTGTTTTCTTTTGCTTTTTGCCTTAACCAATGTTAAAAACACTCACATTTCTGCTTTAATGTTAATTTATGATAGATTATTTAGCAAAGTTTAATGTCCTAGAAAGATCCTTTGTTAGATATTATGTCCGGATCAAATTTTGCATATTACTAAACCTTTAATAATTTTTTATTCATATGACTCATCAACAATCCACAATCTTCATAAGTGAAAAGTTGTTTGTTTTAAATTTATTTGTAAACATTAACATAAAAATTAAGAAACAAAGAATATACAATACACAACTTACGAAATGAGATAAAGAAAATTTTTTGATATGCATTAAGGGTATTTGTCGCATCAACAAAAGCTTTGTAGAGTCATTTGAATATTCTTATGATTCTAGACAGAATTAAAAAATAGCTGGAAACCTTTATTGTGTTGTAATGTTTTATTACAAGAATATTATATCCCACACGTTGTGTTGCTATAGCCTTCTGATATCAATCTGCATGAAAGCAATATGGGTCATATTTTGCTGCCAAATAAGTTACAAACAAACTGCTTTACTTTTTATTTTTTATTTATTTTATTTGTTTTATTTTTGGTACCAGGAATCTAACTGAGGGCCTCGTCTTTGCCAGGCAGATGCTGTGCTACTGGGCTACATTCCCAGCCAATGAACAAACTTCTTATTTAAACAATTTTCCAGTTCCAAGCAATACATTATAACAACACATTATAACATTAATAAATTGGATTGTAAAGAAATACATTATAACATTAATTTGCAAGCAATACATTATAACATTAATAAATTGGATTGTAAGGAAAAGAAAATATATAAAAATATTAATAAAAGTACAATTCGCTGTAAGAAATAAAGCATTAGAAAATATTCTGCATTATCAATATCTCCTCATGCTGTGATATTAATTGCGTGCAACACCAAGCTTTAATGATCTAAAAATAATAAAATTAAAAAGTTTAGATTCATCCCTCCCCCCTTAAAATTGTAGGTATTCCTTTTCTTAGTGTTGTTATGTAAACATTCATATATGATTGTGGACTGTGAGATAATACGCTAACAGAGGTTTGGTAATGAAATTAGCAGGAAATGAGCACATTTATGCCTCCACTCGCTCTCAGATACAAAAGAAAAAACAATGTCTCATCTAAATTTGATTGGCTATGCAACTTTCTCTATTCTGTATTCCACACTTGACTGTGTTTTAGTGTCTCTCAAGTTCACAGGTAGGATCTCAAGTATCTCTTAAAATACTAAATGTCTGTTCCGCTTTTCTTTTTCAAACAACTATTTCTAAGTCACTTCTCCGATATCTTTTTAAAAAGTATTATATTGCAGTGAGGTATTCAGTTTTGAGAACCTTTTCATTAGTCAAGTGGCTCTTCACTTAAGTTCAACAAAGAGCTGTGTACTGAGTGTGAACTAGCTCGTTATGATGAGCGCGCTATTGTTTCTCCTAACATTTATTACAGCTACCCCTTAAACTCATGACGTGGGATCTGTGTTTTAACAATGTCAAAAAACTTGCAGATATAAATCACTTTGTATGGCAGAGTAATGCTTTCTGTAAATTGAACAACGTACAACTTGACAAATAAATCTTTCTATTATTTTGTAAGTCAAGAGGTTCAACAACTACTTCAGTGGCTAGGTGTGTAGCAGTCCATTATTCTTTAAGGACAGAATTATGCCTTTCATCATTTCAAGTATATGTAGTGCTGAAATCTATTGCTGAATAAATATAAATACACCTATTCCTTAAATTTCATGTGAATTCTATTTCAAATTAAGTTTGAGTAAATCCCATATTATTTAGTACCAGTTCTATTAAAATTGTACATGCTACAATATCTGTCTGATCGAGCTCATGTTTATACTTTATTAATACAAATTAAGCATCTCCAAATAATTGGTGTTTTGATGTATCTATGGGAGTATGCATGCTTAGAAGAGTACTTTTAATGAATTCTTATCATTATCTTATCTGATCCTAATGTGTATTTATTACTATGCTATGGAAGGAATGAGTCAATAAAAAAACCAATTGATAAATGTTTTAATAAGTATCAATTGTAGAAAAACTGCTATCTATCAGATATCCTTCATGAAGCTTATTACTATACAGATTTCATTAATGTATTCCTATAAACATTACAAGTGGCAACCTGAAATAATTCTTGCCTGAAAATAAATAAAAATTGATTAGTCATACAAAGTAAGTTTACTACACTAAAAGAATTTGACCATTATCCTATAATACTTAGTAGTCAGTGACACTTCCTGGGACCATTTCAATATATATTTTCTTTACCATTTCAAAATGACTACAAGGACCGGGGATATATCTCAGTGGCACAGCACCTACCTGGCAAGCTTGAGGTCATGAGTTCGATTCCCAGTACTGAAAAAAAAAATGATTACCAGTATTGAGTTTTCAGTTACAGCACTCTCAGCTAACAATTTCAGTTTTATATCAAGCATATTCATTTATTTTGGTACTGGAAATCAAACTCAGGACCTTGCACTTGCCAGGCAGGTCCATTCCACTGAGCTACACCCTCGGCCCTGTATCAACTATGTTCAATACATATGCTGTCAAATTCAACTTTTTCCTCAGAAAACAGATTTACATTTAACGCACATAAATTTAAGGATTAAATGGATAGGAAAATGACCTTTCACCGTAAGAATTTCACTATTTTCAAACAAATAACTGGATTCTAATAACATTACAATAATTAAAAAGAGTAAAATTGAGCTAAAGCTGATAGTTTAAGTATAAAGTTTTTTTTTATTTTCTATTGATATACATAATGAATTCAAATGATGTTTTTCACTCTACATAGTATCCAATTACAAGGAAAAGAACTTGTTTATTCCAACTACACAGTAATAGCCACTCCAAATTTTTACTAAATGCATGATCTTAGCTTACTTCCCTTTTTCAACCTCCCAATTCCTTTTTCATGCTTAATTGGACATAATACTTTAGAAAATAAAAATAAAATTTAATAATGTGGGTAAAGTACCTAGCATAAAGCCTGGAACACTGGAGGCTCTCATTAAGTGTTAATAACTATGGAAATAGACTAAAATGTTTTCTAGACTAATTGGGGTCATAGGCCCTTTATCATCAAAAATGCATTTGAGCTGATTTTATACAGTATACCAACAGATTCATGTTGATCAATATAAATAAAATGTTCACAAAGTAATTCATCTACAAGTTAATCCTTTAAAATTTTCTTTACAAAACTATGCTGTACTGGTTTTTATAGATAAGAGTTGCTGATAACTCATAAGAAATACAAAACAACATATATACCTATTTTAATTCAGTGACAAATGCTGAATAAAATCATCAAGTACTGCTAGCCCTATAATAGAATATCCCTTGTGAAATGTTCAGGTACTGAATAAGATATGATTTCAGGTCTATCCAATATTAGTTTAATATGCTCACGTACTTAGGCCTATCTCGCAGGTGAGTGGGTGAGTTTTCTCTTAGAACTGGGCATGTTCTAGAGATTATCCATCACCTAAGAAAGTTTTACCCTTGCATTGGAAAATGGATCCAGGATATCATGACCTAGTGATAGGTATTAGATTCTTGAACCAATAATTTGACAAAAGTAATGGCTACCCTGGTCATTTAATGACAGTAGAAGAGGAAAGAGTTTGTACTTCAGGAAATGTCACTTTCTTTATTTTAGATTTTAATATTCCTCTTTTATGCCACTAGAATTTTGTTCACAAATGCAAAATTTCTGTCAGCTATGTTACAAGCAAACAGGCAAAATACACCCAGGTTTGTGGAAATATGTCATGAAAAAACTCTGATTTTAACAGAAAACAGATAAAAAAAAAGATTCAGACCCATATAACAGTGGCAACAAGTACTCAAAAAACTTTGTAGTTCAAGAAACAAGTTTAATTTCTCTGAGATATAATTAAGTCAAACAATATAGAGCTCTTAATTGATTTGTAAGCTTTAGGAACTTGATATTTATCATTATTGTTGCATTAACTATTTCTAAACTAATATTTTAAAAACCTTCTTGATTATATTGATTAAATTTTATACCCCATATATATATATAAAACTTGTCAAAAATTCTGCTACATATTCAAATCTCTCCTAGATAAAATGATATCTTAAGTTATCACAGAGAAATTAAAATTTTTTTCAACATGACCAAAGAATGTGTTACAAAGCAAAGGAGTTCTTAGATAGAACTTCAGGTCTCTTCAAGTTTCTGATTTTATGTTCAAAGTAAGCTATAAGAACAAAGTCTTATTTCATCTAATATAGTCACACTCCTTTAAAGAATAGTCTTATAGCTAAGAATAAATTCTCATTTCATCTAATGTAGTTACACTCCTTTAAAAAATATTCTCTGAGAATTGTATCAGGGTTTAATAGAGAAACAGATATAACGCAAGATACACAAATGTATAAGAAATTATAAGATTGACTTACAATGGTCAGCCACAGAGTTGGATGAGGAAACCTGCAGAGGGTATCTGCACGCTGGAGGCTGAAAGGTCCAGAGCTCACTGCAGCATTCCATGAAAGTCCATATCAGGAAGCTGATGGCTCTGTGACAGAAGGTTGAAGAATCCACTCTGGAAGGTGGAAGAGTCCCAGGCAAATGAGGAAGAGTCTGTGCTAGAAGCCAGGAGACTACATCCAAGCTGAAGGCAAAGACTGGAGCGCCTACAAAGAACCAGCAGTCAGCCAGTCTTCATTTTCCTTTTATTGTATGCAGGCACTTTAAAAAAATATTCATTGAAATTATTTTCAAAATACGCTTCTGGAAAAACTGTAGTTTTCTTTTTAAAAGTGACTCCACTTTGAAAACAAATTAATAAAGCGTAAGACTGAAAAATTAAAAATCACAGGCAACATCTTTAACAAAATCCGATAGTAAATGTCCCCACAGCACCCTGATACAGTTAGTTGGACAGATAACTAATAACAAGACGTTCCATACAAGATCAGCATAATGATAAATAACAAGTCGTCTCAATAGTTAAAAATATCCCAGTGGAAAATTTTATGTTTATTATCTAAGTAAATGTTTTTGCTTCATGTCTGTAAATTATGCTTTGTCTAACTTTCAAATGGATAAATCATTGAAAGATATATCTACTGTGAATATCCTATTTTAAATTTACTAGAAAAATCAGGAAATGCATGAACTGTGATGGTCTCAGAGGTCTGAGGCATGAGACTTTGAGGATAGTACCCTGTGCCAAGTGCATAAAATATGTACTTGAGAAAAATCACCCAGAGTACTCTTTGAGTTAAACAAGATGAGAACATTGCAAATGTAGGACATGAGTTTGGGCATCTAGAATTAAGGAATCTGAGTCAAAATCAAAACTATGGAAACAGTTACAAGTAGAGTCCTAATATTTCTCATCTTTGTATTGAGAGGAAACTTCCCTGAAGAAATAAAGAAACACAAATTACTCTAACACAAGAATCTTTCTCTAAAACATAATATATGAAACATTAGATGATACACGAACGACATAAAAATTTACAAAACTAGTTTAAAATCTCTAAAAGTTATGACAATGCAAATTAGAAATACCAAAACCAGAATTGTTATGGCTGAATAATGGGAGAATGTGAATTGATAGAACTCAAGAAAACAATTGAAACAACTCAGAAATGAAACCTAAGCTAGAAAGACTACTAGAATAAATGATGGTAAAATTATGGTAAGGAAACTTATGACAAAAATGGGAGAAAAATATATTAAGCAGACACAAATACAAAAAATGGATTTGATGAGGATAAACTAATTACTGTAGAGATTAGAAACAGAAGATGTTGCACAACTGGCCCTGGAGGCACCAAAGAAAGAAACCAAAGCAATAACATATTTTTTTGTGGGTTCTGGGAGTTGAACTCAGGACCTCACGTTTGACAGGCAGGCACTGCACCACTCAGCTAAATCCTCAGCCCCCTAAAGCAATAAAATATATTCATAGATGGCTAAATCGATAGTACATGATATATTGACAGATTAAAAAAAGTTAAGAAAATTTTCCTTCAATGAAAAAGGATTACAACTAGTGTTTGAAGTATAACTATGCCAGGAAGATATATTCTCTACCTCTAAAGGTTCACTCAAAAATTAAAATAGAGGTATATTGTAATAATTCAACAGAGCAATTAATAATACATTTTTAAAGAAAAATTACCTGGACATCAATGAAAGAAAAAGTCATTGGGACAAAAACAAATTTGGTATCAAATTTAATAATAACAAAACAGAATAAAAAGTAGGGACATATTTAAATCACACAATAAATGAAAAGTGGTGATCCATGATTTTATATCTAGCTCAGTTTGTCTTCAAACAGAAAACATATGTATAACAAATATTCAAACAAACAATAATGAATATTAACACGAAAGCTAGAAGATATGCCAAATATTTAAATAAAATATTTTTAAGATGTCATGTATTTGTAATGAATACACACAATGCAAATATTATATGTCTTAAATATGAATTTAAAAAATAATAACAATAATAATGAAAATGCGGTAAAGGGATCTGGTGATGGAAAGAGGCAGTCTAGTGGGGTGGGAGACCATATAAAAAAGAATTGAGATGTGCTGTGCACATGTATTTACTCCCTATGATGAATGTAAACTTCATGAATTACAAACATGTACTAATACAATAAAACATAAAAAATAAATAGAATTCTTTTGAATATTCTTTGATGGGTCTACCACAGTACAAGAAGGAGTCACTGAAGAAACTGTGATGTAATTTTTCATGACAAGCACTAATGCATTTAATTGCATGTATTAAAACTCCTTATGACAATAAAGACTAATTTTGCTTATTAGAATGACAATTCTTTTCTTTACCTATTGGTCCATCAGCACCAGGAATCCTAAGTGACCACATAATAGTCAAAGGTTCAGGTGTGGTGGAGAGAGTATATACTGGACTCATTAGTGGGAGGGTCCTTATCACTGAAAACAGTGATTTCCAAACCAAGTAGGACTTGCACTTGTGGGGACCACAAACACACATTTGGAAATGGGTATAAAGAATGATAGAAAGGGTCACTCCTATCATGACTCACTATTTCTATGACTATTCTAGCCTTTGAGAACATAACATCAATGTTAACATACAAATTTGCTGCTGGTATCTCTGTTCAGTAGGTGAAATTTCCCAAAGTCTATCAGCCTCCTCTAATTAGAATTACAGTGCAGTGGGTTTGGACTTGAAACTTTAATAATGTATCAAATAAACCCAGAGGGAAATCTGCTTCAATTCATTTTTTTATTGGCATGTGCTTATAGTGCATAACGATTATATTCATCCCAGCTGGGGAGTTGATACATGTACATGGTATTTCTTAATTCTTTTTTATACCCCCCTCCCTGTGTCTCTTTGATTCTATCATGTACATACTCTGAGCTCCTACGAGGAACGTGACCATCCTGTACTTTCCCTCTTTCAGTTTGGATTTTATTTTGATTCCTTTATCTTACCATGTGGAATTACTCATGAGGAACTATATGGAAAATGAAGCCTCAATACAACAGAGGTAGTAGCCTGAGTTACATGTTATACTTACTTATCTTATCTACTTGTTTTCTCTGGATTTGATCACCAACTTACCATTTTGAATAGCGGAGAAATCTTTCCTTCCCTCAAGTTCTTTAACAAAAGACAAATTCACAAGAGAAGAACAGTTTAGTAACTCGTACAGTATAAACCATATCACACTGGAGGAATTTCAGTGATGATAACAAGATAACATGAAACAAGTATTAATTTCAATACAAAAATATTAAAAAATTTACAATGTCTGTGTAAAATCTGTAAGGAATATCTTAAAATTAAATTTTGCTTCTTGCTTTCCAAGCTTGTATAATAAATGCTAATGATGTGACTCAGTTTCCTTGTGCTTGATTGAACTTACTGTAGCTGCGACACAAACACCAGGATACCTATCCCCAGAGTCAAAAAATAACTTATGAGAGTTTGCCTTTCCCTACTTAGTCCCTCTTGGCTGTCTACCATCAAGCTCAGGGACTTTGACTCAATAAAATTGTAAGTGTTGTTAGTTTTGTGTAAGACTCTTGCTGGAGTGTGATAGCTGCGATGGGTTAATCAACTATCAGTGGCTACCAGCTACACTGAGAGTGTAACAACATTTTTATGATCTGTACAACAAAAAAGTTTTGTAAATGAAATCTTAACATTTTGGGTCTTTTTTTTTTTCATGCTTTTCTGTTTAATGAATTTTTAAAACAATAGGATATTGTGTATGACAACTGCCAAAAGCGTATTTTTAAGACTGTAAGCAAAGTCAGGGATTTAGCTCAGCAGCCTAAGCGCCTGCCTGGCAAGCGCAAGGTTGTGAGTTCAATCCCCGGTGCTGCAAAAAAAAAAAAACTAAGTGAAATAAACATGTTGTTCTTTGGCTAAAAATAAATGAATAAATAAATAAATAATAAATAAACTACGTTATTTCTTTCAATAATTTCCCCCAATCCTTACTGTTAAAATTGATGTAAATGATTTTAATTTTTTACTGAGACAAGTGGAAAAGATAAATTATTGAAAAAGTATGTTCTTACATGACTCATGCAAATCTAATTCACACATTTGATGTAATTATTTTTAGTTGGAAGAATAATTTTTATCACTTAAAATTGGTGGAAGCTATTTAAAATATCCTTGTGAATTAGATTTCTAAAATAACCATCTAGAGTTTATTTATCTAATGAATAAATATTTTTAAAAGATAACATTGAGGTTTTAATGCTCCCAGATAATATATTTTCCCAGAAATTAAGGCAATGAAATTGCATATTTGTGCTAATCCATTTGAGTTTTATCTGACTGATTAGACAGAGAAGAGTTAAATGTTAAACAAGTGTGGGGATACTGATTTTTCAGTGTCTTGCTGATTTATAAATAGTTAGGTGTATTTGCAAGTTTATGTCTTTATTGCCAATCCCATTAATTAGACTTTTAGAGCTAGGGATTTAGATATCATTAATCCAAGTGTCTTCTTACAAAGATTGAAACATGACAACCTCAGAGGTTAAATAAATATCCCAAGGCCTTGCCTTATTAGATGTAATACTTCCTTCCCATTAACTAACTTTTTCTGCTGTGTTCTTTTCCATGAAACTACTTCCATATTTTAATCAATTAATTCAAAGTTATTTTTAATCAAATACTTGAAGACAACTGTTATTTCTTCTGATTTATTTCAAAATACTCTGGGGTGACAAATGTACCCAGTAGTAGTTCACAAGTGAAGATTGTCTTTTCAAAATTTTCTGTTATATAATAAGTAAGGAAAATGAATAAACAACATGAGAAAATTAATATTTCTAGTAAGCACTGTTTGCAAATGTTTGTGAAGTGTGTTTGTCAATGTTCACCTTTAACAGCAAGCCAGAGTCAGCTTGTGTTGCAGAGCCAATTCGAAAGTCACATAGGTTAAACTCAGGATGTAATTCCCCCAAATAGGAGACCATGGCACACTGAGTATTTTACGCTGAAGGAAATTGAGAAAAACAAAGAAACACAAACGACATTCTCTGGCCTTTTCCCTCCCTGATCCCATAAATACAGGCATGTGACAATAAGTGTTGTCCTATAAACCTGGGGAAAAATGTTACCATGTATGTAAGCTCAAGAATCTGAACAAACTTCACTAATTTTTCTGCCCTTTTTATTATAATTAGATCACAATCTTTTCCCACCCAGTCACACTTCTGCATAAATGTTTATAAAAATTCATGGCTTTCCTTGGGTTTTGGTTCTTCATTTCTGAAGGGTCCCATGTCACATAAAACTTTAGTTATACGAACTTCTTGTACTTTCTTTTGCTAATCTATTATTATTATTATTATTATTATTATTATTATTACAGAGGTCTAAAACATAAACCTTGAAGAAAGATAATAAGAAATTACTATTACACCCTTCCAACACTAAACATAAATTATAAAAAGTGTGTGTGTTTTCATCCAAGCATGTAGAATG
>RJWT010029083.1:0-15020 GCA_004365215.1 Cuniculus paca | reverse complement strand
CATGGATTTGTTTCTTTACTGCATTTGCTATCATTTCAGAAATTTCAGGTGTCTGACCTCCAATGTTCTCTATTTTGATGTCTCCTATACTTGTTCCAGATGGGCTGGGGGTTTGAGATTGCATTTTGCTTTTCCATTTTGTCATTTTCACCCCTTCATTAATAATTGGATGTTTTCATTCCCACTAGTCTCGACTGTCCATCATGTGTGTCTTAGGGTCCTGCTGTGTGGCTGATGTTCACCCAGTTGCTGGGTCCTGCAGTGTAGAGGAGGTGCCAGTCACCTGAATTCCTCCTGTAGAGCCACTTAGGTGAGTCCTGTATTCTTCCTAGGCTGACTAGGCTAGGAATATTGATGTGAACCAAGCATTAGCTCATATTGTAACTATGATTTCAGACTGTTCCAGGCTGCCAGAACCACCTGTCCATGATGTGTGCCCCAGTTAGCACCCTACTGTGTCACTGGGGATTCTCTCAGACCCATCTGGGTTCCTTAGGGTGGAAGGAGGCCTCACTGGTGTTCTCACTAGCCCACCCAGGATTCTCTGTATGGAAGAAAGGTTCACTCATGCTCTCACAGGTCTTCCAAGATCCTCCAGTTATTAGGAGAGTTTGCAAAGGCTCCTGCTGGTTCACTGGGGTCTTCTGCTGGGGGTGGGGGCTCACTGTGCTCTCACTGGCCTGCTGAGGTCCTCTGGGTGAGAGGAAAAGTTCACTGAAGCTCCTACCAGCCCACCAAGGCACTTCAGATGACAGAAAGCGTTGTTGACACTCATGTGGGATGCTGAGGTTGTCCGAATGAGGGAATGGAATGGCCAACACTTCCCTTGGCTGCTGAGGTCTTTTGGGTATGAAGAAGGGGTAGCTGAGGCTCCCTTTGGCTTCTGAGGTCTTTTGAGTGTGGGATAGGGGCACAGTAAGGCTATTTTAACATGATCAAATGCCACTTTGAAACTTTGCACAATATTTGAAGATTTTTTTATTTTTTTTTTAAATTGTGTTATTATAGTCTCAAATATTAAATCAGCAATTCATTCTGAGAAGAAACTATGGATGGTCACACTATATTAACTTTTTTTTCTGAATAAATATCAAAGAACATATTTTATTTTATTTTATTTTTTATTTTAAAGAGGATACAACAAAGGGAAATAAAACAGAATAAAACCAAAACAATGCATACAATAAAAGACTACGAAACAACACAACAGTAAATTCAAAATGACTATCATATATATCTTACTGTCATTGAGATAGCTGCTCATGTCACCAGTTAAAACATAATCAATCAAAGCAAAAGAGAATAAAACCCAACCCAATACAACAATGAACAATGTGGGACTTCAGAGTGAGACTATAGGGAATCAACAATGGCTATCACCTTCAGAAGGAGACCCCCTCAGACGCCATGCTGCATACCACTATCTTCTGAATAGATGATCAGACCACTGGCCCTAGACCTACAAGGTCAGTGAAACACCAAAGCACCACAGGCTTTCAATTGCATTTCGCCTTAGTAACTATCATCAGAGCCTATGTTTCTCAGATCCACCACTCCCTTCAGGGAGTGGGTTGACACTTTTGTTTGCCAGCCCATGAGCCAGAAGGAGCGGGGATCTAACTGTCCCCCTGCCAGCCAGGGCTCACGGGGAGAGGCTTGGCACTAGAGGTCCCAGTTCCACAGCGGCCAACACAAGGTGCTGTTTCCGGCGGGACAGGTCTACTTTTCCCTCCCCAAAGTCCACGCTGATGCTGACTCACAGGGAGATGCTTGGCTCTGAGTGTCCTGGTCCCACAGCCACACTATATTAACTTTAAAAATTCTATTTTGAGTCCAATTTTCTGTAGTATATTTTCTTTATAATTTTTTCATCTATATTCATGAGTTTGTGATTTAAATATTATAATATCCTTATTAATATCAGGGTTATTTTCTATCTTTGAAATATATTGATAAACTTCCTATTTTATTTAAAACTTTCAAAATAGGTTTTTAAAAATTTAGTTTATGTCAAAGTAGTATCTAAATGAACAGACACAAATTTAAATTGTAAGGAAGAGATTTTATTAAAATTCATTCATGTCTTTTTCTATGCCTCATCATGTGTCTATTTTTTACAGAAATACTATTTTTACACATAAAAACAAGTTGATTGTGGCTACTAGTTAGTAACATCTTCGCTTTTTAAGGTTTTATTGTGAATTTTACAAGACACTTATGTAAAAGTTTTAACAATTTTACACCCACCCAACACTTTTGGAAAATAAAGAAGGAACTCAATTCATGAGACTAGCATGAGCCTTTTTTCCCTTACTTTTTAAATAAGTTTATTAGTACATATTTGTACTATGTAATGTTCACATTTCTCATGTGAAGTTGTCACATATACATAACATGTCTTCATTTTTTAACTCCCCTTTCCTTCCTTTCCCTCTCCTCTCCCCGTATCTTGATCCTCTTTTCATTTGAGAAAGTTCTATCTTTCTACTTTTGATTAGCTTTTATTTTGCTTTTTATTTATATTTTGAATTTATTATATAAGAGAAACCACGTTCTATTTAAACTTGTGTGTCTGATTTGTTTCACCCAGCATATGGTTTCAAGATGCATCCCTCTTCCTAGAAATGACTTAAGTGTGTCTTTCTTTATGGCACAGTAGTACTCCACTGTGTGTAAATGCATTTTCTTTGTCAATTAATCTGTGGATGGACATATAGGCTGCTTCCAAGATTTACCTATTATGAATTGTACTCCTATAAACACAGGTATGCATGGATCACTGTAAGAAGATGTCTTTAACTCTTTTGGAAAGTTATCTAGAAGAGGAATGGATATATCAAATGAAATCACTAGTTCCAGTTTTCTGAGCACTCTTTATACTGACTTCCATAGTCACTGTGCCTGTTCACACTCCCACCAACAATGTAGAATTGCTTCTTTTTCCTCCATCATCTCACCAGTATTTGTTATTGTTTGCTTTCTAGATGATGGCTATTCTTCAGAATCTTAGTCTCCAGGGATGTACTCTTTTATCCATTTATATTTCAGAATTTCTGGATGTTTGTCTCATATTCCACAGTAATTTTTTTCATTTATTAATTTAGATATTATCTATTCATTTGTAGACATCATTACCTCCCAGCACTTAATTCTCAGCATACTTTTAGCCCACTTGTTCCAAGCACATATGCATTTTTATGATTTTAAAATGTGTTTATTACTATGTGTTTGTAATACATAATGGCTACTTTCATTGTGGGTGTTTGACACATGTACATGACACTTCTTAATTCATTTTTAACTTTTCCTTTCCCTCCCATTTTCCTTCTCCCCCCACATCTTAATCACTTTCTCATTTGCAGTAAATCTATCTCCATGTTCCCTTTTATTTCTTTTATTTTCTTGTTTTCTTATTTACACTTGGAATTTCTCATATGAGAGAAGGCATACCATATTTAAGTAAGCTCATGTGTCTGATTTGTTTCATTTAACATTATGTTTTCAGTGTGCACCCATTTTCCCATAGAAGACTTAAATCTATTCTTCATTGTAGCAGAGTAGTACTCCATTGTGCATAAATACCATATTTTCCTTATCCATTTGTCCATTCATTTTTAAACCACGAACTTAAATCTGTTTCTTGTTTCATTAGTCAGAAACAGAATTTCTAGATTCAAGAATGTTAACACTCACCAGTTGCGAGAACAAGAAATGTAAAATGAACACTCATATGTCATCTACCCAGATTCATGTTACATTTTGACTTTGTTATTTTTTCTTTCTCTCTTTCAGAACTAACATGAACTCCTTCTCCCCATTCCCTATAGTTCTCTTTTCACTAATTTGATTTAAACTGTGGTTCAAGCTATAGTTGTACAAAATTTGGAGCAAATTACTTTTATAATGATTATTATGCAAACCAGCAGTTCACTGCTATCTCCTCTCAAATGTAATTTTGACATTTGGAAGCCACTGGTATTTTCTCAAGTGGTTGATGATTTTGTTATTTATGTCAAAAAAAAATCTGGATATACAACATTCTTGCCTCACTGTTTCATGAGTTTTCTTTTTCCACTTTGACTTTCCAGGAAAAAAAAAATGATGGGAACTGCTCTAATGTTATGTAATATGTATCTCTAGTCTTCCAATATTAGCAAATTAATCTTTATTTATTCCATTTTGGTATAGTAACACTTGTCTCAGCAGAGTCATGCAGAAAATTAAGGTTACTTGTGCTTTCCAAAACAGTTTTATTTCTTTACAGTTATTAATGATTCAAGTTTTTTTTTGCTTACTTAGTTTTTGTCTATACAATATTTGATAATTGAAAACCAAATTATCTACACGATTTCTAAATTTTGTATCAGTAGACTCAGATGTGTAAAGCATTCTATGAATTTTAACTTCTTAAAGGAAGTTTTTTCATGAGGTTTCTGATTGTGTTCAATCTGCACTACTCTCTGTCTGCATCTGGGCATTTTTTTTGCCTCTATCTTGTGATACAGCCCAAGTTTCTTGCTTAAGTGTGTTCATTTTCCCTAGCCCACGTTTTCAATTTTGAGGAGTATGTATTCTAATATCTTTTTTGAGAAATTTGCAGTGTAATTCCATTTTTAAAATATTTTTAACTGTTTCTGTAAAAAAAATCCTAAAGTTCCAGAAAAGATTCAAGAACAAATACAAAGAATATTTATTTACCCTCTACCTTTATTTATCTGTGATTATTCTTACTTTTTCCTTTGTTAATTATACATACATACATATATGTATATAATTTTTGTTCTGTATATGTTATTAGTTGTTCTCTTCAATCAGATTTTACTGGTACATTTCAGATATACATAACAATCTATTTATTATTATTATTAATCATTTTACATTTGGGGCAGGTTCCAAACAACATAGCTCTTTACCCTTGTGTATTTTAGTATGAATATAAGTGCTACACGTAACTATAGTACAGTTACCAACTTTAGTGATATATCATTCTTTAATACTTTCATTGACTCTGCCATCCACACTCCAAAATTGTCTAATGATAGCATTTTTCTGATTCGGTGAGGGAATCTGAGAGTACCTGATGTTGAGAAAAATTTATTGCTGTTTTGCTATCCTGCTTCCCAGAACACTTCTCTTTCTTCCGCTATAATCTTTTAGTTTCTCAGTCTCTTCTTGTGTATTTCTGACTTTCTTCAAATACCTTGTGATTATGGATTATCTAACCGTGTTTCAGGACTAATACAATAGACAGCATGAGTAGGAACCTGGTACAGTTGAGTGGTTTGACAAGTGACAGTAACTGCCTTACTGTGGGCAGAAGGCTTGCTTTGTTCAATTGGAAGATGCCCAAGTGCTAGAATAAAAGTGGCTTTTTGCCTAAATGTGTATCCTCTCATTTGTCCTTTTCCTCCTTAGAAAGCAGTAAGTATTCATGTAGTTCCCTCTTTTGGATACTTTAGTTTTAGTTTATTTCCTGGCTCTTCTGTGTGCAGATGGAATAGTAGAAAGATAAGTGGGCAGAGATATGAATTCACATCTGTTGAGAATTTTTAGTCAACCAATAGATAACCGCACCTCTGCCTGCTGCCTTCTACTGCCCCTCCTAACCGTGAGGTTTCTGCACCCTCAGAGTTCCTCCAGACCAATGCTCCCTCTGCTGTATCAGCTACCTGAGGCTGGTTTTCAGCTTTGCCTCCAAGCTCTGCACACAATTACCTTCCATAAAGGTGTTCTAGAAAAGTTTTGTCATCTCCCTTTAGCCTTCCCACTATTCATTGTATGGATTAGATATATTTCTTCTGCATTCTTTCATTATCATTTAATTTAATTGCTGGATAAAGAGCAACAATACCCTGTATTTTGAATTGGACATGGGACAATTATAGTGTGGAAATGATTTGTTCTCTCAAGTTTGAAAGCTGGGAGGGGCAACTAAGGTAGCAGTGAGAAATGTGCCTATTTGTTGAAATATTAATTAAAAATTTGACTATCTAGGGATTAATTCTTCAATCATCCTTAAATTTGGCCTGCCCTATACCGCTATTTTGAGGAATTCATTGATAATATTTTCAATTCTTTGATGTTCACCTTTTTATGTTTTCTTGAACCAAAGTTGGTAATTTATATAGTAGTAGAAAATGTACCAATTTGTGTAATGTTTTTAACATTAAATAAGACAGAGAACCAAAATATTCATTTAAATTTGTGAGTATATTTTGTCTCTAATCTCATCAGTTCTTGCATCCAAAGCACGGCATCTGCATTTTTTTTCTGCTTTTATTTTTCCTAATATATTTGCTATGTTTTATTAATCAATTACTCTATTTTTATAAAATTGAACTACATGGATTTGTTTCCTAATCTGCAAATAATATTATTAATATTATCTACTTAAATGGATAGTAGGTAAGATTAAATTTATTTATATATACAAACAAATTAGAGAGGTAAAAACTGAAATATTGTACTGTATTTTGTTTATTTCTTTTGCTTATCCTGGGTTTATTTTTTTGTTATAGTCCTAATTTATTCAGTTAGATATTTGGTTATTTATTTTTATTCCTTCCTGTTTAGCCATGGAAGTAATGAAAGTTGCTACTTTTTTTTTCCAAGAGTAATTTTGGCCACATCTCAACATTTTTAAGCAAAAACATTTTTCATTATTGTTATTTTCTAAATATTCTCTGATTATAGGTTTTAGCTCTTTCTGTTTTAGGAAAGAGTTTCATCCAACCATAAAATCCTTTAACCAAACCAGCAAGGAGCTGGCTTTCTTTAGGCATAGCTGGGCTTACTTAGGCTCTTCCTTACTCAGCTGACTCTAATTTACAGCAGTGCTAGGAATTTCTCTCTCTTCCAAGGTTCTCTAACCTTTGCTTTTTAAAATTAGAAAATAAATTGAGCTTGTCCTACCATCTCTGTTGTTGTCTCATAAGGCTGTCTTACTGTCTTAAGAAAGAAAATTTTAAGTTACCTCTAAAAATCTTTCTTACTGGCTCTATGGGTACTACATAAAGTAGACATTCTTAAAGTTTGTGGTTCACAGGTATAACTTGCCCTAGTCCTCAGTGCCTTTGTAATTTTAGAAAATTATAATTGCTATTATGTTTTTACCATTTTGGTTGTCTATATTAGTTACTGCCAAAGGACATTGAATATTTATACTATCCTGCTATATTTTTCAAGAGTCTAAACAGAGATTTAAAAACCATTAGCTACTACCTTTTTATTTTGTAGAAAGTTTCAGACTTTGGCAAGACTGTAGCCATACGTAAGTGCTATTTATTTTTATATAATTCTTTATGGAAAAAAGATATATTATGCTAAGTGACCTCTACAAAAAGGAAAGATTAGTTTGGTGAAGATTAATTTAGTGGAGAGATTAATTATGCTATCAGAGAGCATTCACATAATTTAAAGAAAAACTTTAATAAGTTTAATTAGTAAATTTAAATTCATTAATTTGGGTAGCTATAATATTCATCATTTATGTAAAAGTGTTTTGGATTTTTAAAGATTTGCTTGTTTCAACTGAATTACATGCTATTTTTTATCCTCAGATTATGTCTAGATTGGGTAGAATAAAAAATTCCACTGAAGCAATTCTATAAGAGGTATAAGATTTTAGCAATAACATTTACTATAACGCAGCTATACCCTGTTTTTAATGTTTGCAAAGAGATAAAAAATAAAACTATTCACAGGAGCAACACTGCGAAATATCTAGTAATCAAACCCCTGCCTTAAGTTTACAACCCAAACAAAACCTTTGTGTAAAAAAGCGAAGAAGAAGAAGAAGAGGAGGAGGAGGAGGAGAGGAGGAGGAGGAGGAGGAGGAGGAGGAGGAGGAAAAAGAAAAAGAAAAAGAAGAAAAAGAGGAAGAAATCTTACAGTTAATTTGGTGGAATCCAATGCTTAAGTACCTGGAAAGTAGAACACTAAAGTTTTATCCTTTTTTTTTTTTTTTTGGTTGCAAAAGGCTTGCAAGTTTTCTCTGAATAATGTCTTGACTTCTCTGTTTTTCTTAATATGGCTTTGTATGTGAGTTTTACACACTTCTACAGAAGGTTTTCTTGAATATTTATTTATTTATTTATTTGGCCTGGTCATCTGAAAGACAGGAGAAAGGAGAGGGAAAGAGAGAAAGTATATATAGATATAGTTAAATCTCTCTCTCTATAGATATATAATATATATCTCAATCATATTGGTCAATTAAAAACATGTGAATTCCTGAACATCGCTAAAAGACCAATAAGAACTCTTTAGAAAAGTTTTGAACCTGATGGTGCATAAAACTGAAGTTTGCTTGAATTAAGTGCACATTCCTGCATCCCTTTCAAAAGCTACTGTTTCAGAGTCCCTGGGGTGTGGCGCAGGGACCCGTATTTTTCAAAGGCTTTCTGGACAATTCTGAGACAGGTAATCTATGGATCTCAAGTATGTGTAACACTGGAAAGAGAGAGAGAGAGAAAGAAAGCAAGCTCATTATTACAGGATTATAAAATGGTTTACTGTAGTTGTCGAGTGAGTCTGGCAGCCAGTTTCAAATGAAAGAGAGATTGGTTTGTTCAGTTTTTCGCTGTCCAATAAAAGTAGTATTAAAATCCATCTGAAGAAAAAACTTTCCTGACTGAACCTTAGCAGGAATTTATCATAGCAATTCTTACAAAAGGGATAATGAGCAGGCAGCTAAATGTCTTAGGTTTCAATTTCACCTTTATAAAAGCTGAGGGTGTTAACATTAAAGCATAACCTTTACAAGGTGTTTATGCAAGGAACTGAGATAATACAATCTAGCAAGACTGCTTTCTTATGAGATAATGTAAAACAGATAAAGCTAGAGAAAGGGATATTTAACTTACCCTTTAAATCAACTCTTTCAGATATCAAATGTTTCAACCATATTTCAGGTAAAGCCTGAATCGCCGATTGTGTTTATACGTTCATATTCTCTTCTCAGAAGCAAGGGGAACCAAAATTCTTTTTCATCGATAAAGCCCTACAGATCTTGGATCTCGGAAAATGCAAATGGAAAATTTGATGTCATCAACATGTGGAGATTGACTGAGTTTATGCACAAGGAAGGCATGAAGATTGGACCCAGATCTGCCTTTGCCACTCATTGTTTTGTCACTTTATTAATGCATTGTTCCCATTTTCTAATGTTAAGTTATTTTTGAAAGAGAAAAGTAATAATCTTCATATAAATGACAAACAACTAGGGGCAGTATTGGTGGTAACTAGATGTCAGCTGGAAATGACACACCACAGCATAGATAGAAGAGGATATTAGTTAAAACATCTTCTGTTCATTATAAGTTAAAAATTATAAATTCTTTAAGACCTTATAAAATGTTCAGTAGGCTGTAGAAAGTTTGCATGTTTGGCTCACCATTCTTCTTGTTGGTCACTAATTGGCAAGGAAAAAAATTGTTCTATTGTAAGAACATTTTGCCAGCTCAAACTACTTCTTTCTTAAAATTAAAGCAGTTTTTGTTGTTTTATTTTGTTTTGTTCTGTTTTCTGCTTTTAAAACACAGAATATGTACAAAGTATTTGCTTGTATTTTCCAAATGTGTAGAGCATATTTTTAAAGTCTATAGTTTTAAAACTGTCATTTGAATCATATTTCCCTCAATTTTTTGTTATTGCCACCTCAAGTACTTTTTACAGTGTAGATTCTTGTACACAATTGAAAGACTCATTTACCTGTATTTAAATCACCCAAAAGAAAGGTTTCTTTTTCTTTGAAGTTTCTTAGGGCTGGGTGAAAGTCTCAAAAAGATAATTTTAGAAGCACTGTTCATAGCACCTTTGTGTCTAGCCATGCATATCCTACAGAAGGAAAAAATGAGTCATATAAATACTTTCCATTAGTGACCTTGCTATAAATTCCATTTCCCCACATTCTTGAGAAAACTCTAATTTTGAAATGTCTTAAAATGGATGTGACCCAAACAAAGGAACTCAAACATCATACATGAGACTAATGAACTGATATACATAGGGTTTATTTGGTTCAACCAACAGCTTTCTGTATCTATTTTCAAAGTTCATCAAGTACAAAGAGAAAAAAGAAAAATGCTCAGTAGTCAAAACTTCCTTTCAACAATGCTCATTTTCCCAAAATAATTTGAGAACTTCAAGTGCTAGGATTTGACTATTAGAAATATCAATGCTCACTATATATTTCAGAAGCTACGTCCAAATCCATTTTTTTCCTCCAGGCTTTAGTATGTACTACTATTATTATGGTATCCTCAAACTAGAGTGGTTATTTTAGCTCATGGTTTTAGAGGTTTTAGACAATGGCTTTTAGTTCCATGGCTTTTAGGTCCTTGGTGACACAGAATATGATGGCAGAAGGGGGTGGTGGAGAAGAGCTGCTTACCTCATGGCAGCCTGGAACCTGAGAAGAAGAGAAAGGGCCAGTGAGGAAAAACCCAGGAAGCTCAGGCCTCTATGATCCTCTCCTTTTTACTAGACTCCACCTCTTATTTCCATCACCCCCAATAAAACCATCAAATCATAACCTCATCAATGTTTAATCCACTTGAAGAAGATGGTGCCCTCAAGACCAATCATTTCCTTGAAATCTTATCAGCAAGTTAAGCACAAGTGTGTAAAATACAGCAAGCGATAAGTACATCAGAGGACATTTCAGATCTAAAGATAACAGTTCTACTGAAACAGTAAGTCCAGTAAGACGTATGCATACGAAAATAAATATTTTAAAGAATTTTTTAAAGTGAAGGAAGTAAAAGAGATGAATAAATTTTTTGAAAGATAAGTGTTAGATTTCTCAGAGTTTTGCTGAATACTATATAATGTTTTATTGTGTTTTTGCTTAGAAATAAACTACTTTCAAGTCTCCCCCACATGCCTGCTTTCTCTCTCTCTCTCTCTTTCTCTCCCACCATGCATCACTTTCTAGGGTTAGAAAGTATTACACATTGATTATAATTATTTGGAGACATTTTATTGACTAATTTTATTATCAAAGAAGTGTTAACTTGGATTCCATACTAATCTGAGATGAAAGACATCAGACAACTAGATGTCTACCTCATTCTGTTTTTTTTTGAATATCATACAAGAGTTTCCTAAGCTTATTTGCTTTTCCTTTACTTCATATAAGAAACTAACCCCCAAATTCAAGCTCACATTAACTCATATGAATGGTGTGTCCCTCTTTTCAATAGAAAAAACAAGAAATCTGAATTAATGAAGCTACTTTTTTAAAGAAGAGTTTACTGCCTGAAATCCTAATTTGTATCAGATAGTGTTAATTCAGAAACTGACAGTAATTTGGTTTTATTAAACAGTCTGAATTAAGGACAAATTTTAATTATGCATTTCTTTGACAATTTTATTGCTTTCAATCAACTATACAGGTAGAAGGGAAACAAATTCATCTTTCTAGACCAGAAATTTTTAGTAGAATTAGTCTGCTTTTGTAGATATGTCTAGTGATGAACAATGTTTGTAAAAACTTAGTTTTAGAAGTTTTTCAAATTTCTCATTCATATATTTTATTAACATTGGGAATTTTATACAAGTAAGGCTCTGTACATGCCAAAATTATAATATTAAAGTTAGTGCTAAAGCTCAAGATTCTGTCTAATAAAGGGCCAGGGATTTAGCTCCGTGGCCCAAGTGCCTGCTTGGCAAGTGCAAGGTCATGAGTTCAATCCCTGGTGCTGCAAAAAAAAAAAAAAAAAAAAAAAAAGATTTGGTCTAATAGATGGACTCTTAGGAAAGGTTGCTCATCACAAGATCTCTACTGGTTTCCAATAGATAAACCAATAGAATCAATCAGTACTAAGACATCTGTGCTATGATAGAAAATGTGCATTAAAGAATCAAAATTTTCATTGTGATTTAAGGTTAAAAAGTAAAAAAATATAAATGTGAAAGTGTATACATACAATTATCTGAAGTGCAAATAAATACCAATTTGTTATTGTTATAGATGGAATTGGAAATATCTTCCAAATTCTTATTTGTGATACTTGATCTGCATTGCAGCCAGGTTCAAAAATGGGGTCTTTGGAAGACCATTGGATCATTAGTGCTCTGATTTCATAAATGTCTTAATCCATTTATGGATTCATAATTTAATGGGGAGGCTTTGTTGTAAGGATGAACTCTCTTTTCTTCCATGTTTCCATGAGCTGAGTTGCTTTCCCTGCCATGTGCTTCCATCATGATGTACTGTGTTACGGCATGTTTAAAGCAACCAGGCAAAGTGACCATAGAGTGAAGTCTTTGCAACCACTAACCAAAATAAAGACTTTCTTCTTTTAAGTTGATTTCTCTTAAATACTTTTTCTCAGAGGCAAAAATCTAACACAATTATTGAGCAAACTACATTTCTCTTACAGGGCTCCCTTAGCAATGAAATGCCATATATAAATACATTAGTTAAGTAATGCTTATCTTTTGCTCTTACATTATATCATACCATTTATTTGTTTACTCATTTAAAGAGTTTTCATACTCTGTGTATTTAGGCATTATAGATGAACTTAAAACAAACAAATAGAATTTTCCAAAAATCATTATCGTTCTCAAATAAGATAAAAGAAAGTAAGCAAAGAATGACAGTAAGCCCCGGACTTATGAAATTTGAGTTGCTAACTTTCATAGATACAAATGGACCTTGTATTGTGAACATTTATAGATGCACACTAATCACAGAAGTACCTCATGTGTCTGCTGAACATTGTCATAGTTGTGCTGCTATGTGCTTACTGCACAGTGCAATAGTTTACAGTAGTACAGTGCTTAATTGGAGCCCAGAATATCTAGAAGCAAGAGGATAAAACAAGGAAACAAAAGTGAAAATAATTGAGAGATTGAACAGAAGCTGAAAGATGGCAGACCTTGCTCATTCTTATAACAAGAATCATTCAATCACTGGCACAATTCTAAGAACAAGGACAAGATCATGGAACATGTGGAGTCTGCTGTGCCAGTGAAGTCAACAATAAGATCCAAGTAAAGAGAGGAGATGGAGAAACTTCTCAGTTTGTGGATGCAGGATCAGCATCAGGACTGAATCCCACTCAGCTTCATACTTCCTTAAGAAAAAGATGAAAGTTGGAGGACTTGAAGATGTAATGGAGTGAACGTGGTAAATTTTTTACTGCAGATCATGGGTGAGTTAACTTTCACAAAGCTGCAGCCAACCTTCGTAAGATAAAAGTAAGTAGTGAGACTGTGAGAGCAGATACCATAGCAGCCCAAGAGTTTCTAGAAATGCTTAGGGAAATTATCGATGGGGTGCTTATTTACCCCAACAGGTTTTTAATATCAATGAGATATGACTGTACTGAAAAGGATACCATAATGAAGTTACATTAGTAAAGAGGAAAAGTTGATCCCAGTCTTCAAAGTAGTAATAGAAAGACTTACTCTGCTGTTTGATAGCAACCCTTCTGGTGATATGAAACTAAAGCCTCTCTTGGTTTACTATGCAGAGAACCCAAGAGTCCCCAAACATGTGGCCAGGGGTTGTTTGCCTGTTGTGTAGGAGAGTAATGCCAAAGCTTTGGTTACACAGGACGTTTTCCAGGAATTATTTTCCCACCACTTTATCCCAGAGATAGAGAAATATTGTTTGGACAAAGACATCCTATTTGACTGCTTGACCGTGCACCAGGTTACCCACAATTCATTGATGACTTTCATTCCAATGTCAAAATAGTGCATATGCCAACAAATACTACAACAATCATCCAACCTATGGATCAAAGAGCTAATGCAAATTTTAAGAAAAATTATTTACATCACACTTTTTGTCAGGCATTGAAGGCAACAACCTCGCAACAATTTTGGAAGGCTTATAACATCTACAAGGCATTAAAAAGCATCAACTTTGCTTGCTATGAACTTTGAGCTGTCACCATGGGGTTTGGAAGAACTTTTGCCCATAGTTCATGAAGTTCATGGACTTGAGAAGATGAGTAAGAATTCCAAGATGTCTTAACAACTTAGTTACTCTTAGCAAGATGCTGGATTTTGATCTGCAGGACAACTTCGAGCACAAGGAGCTTACTAATAAGGACCTGATGGAATTAGAAGCCCAGCAAAATGGTGAAGAGAACCAAGAGGAAGATGTAACTGAAGTACCAGACAGATTCAAAACACAGAAAATGGCAAGGGAATTTTCTTTATTTAAAGATGGTCTGTTAGGTTTTGTGGCACAGAACTCCGTAGTGGAATAATACACAAAGGTTGCAGCAGCTGTTGGGAACATCACTTGGTGTATAGTGTCATCTATGATGAACATAAAAGAGTTACCTACATTCCTTTTGAAGACATCCCTTTTTCAGAAGGGTATGCAGAAAGCTGGTGTCATCAATACCAGATGTGAGCAAAATTCCATCTTGCCCTCCATTTCCTATTGCTGACAATTTTTCAGCTCCACTATCGCCACCTACCCTACCTCCTCCAGTTGTAACTCTCTTCTTGTCAGTTCACTACATGCAATCCTCCATGTGCAGTTATTGTACTTTACTGTATCACCTTTTTAAGGTGACTTTAAAAGTCTAGTTTATTTACAGTATTTATGTGTGTTTAGATTGTTATGCTTTACATTGTATATTTGTGTCAAAAGTGTGTAAGACTCACTTTGTTGGAGTTATAAAAGAGTCCAACTTACAAGCATTCACCCAGAATGGAACTTACTTATTAGTAAGTCAGGAACTTACCAATATTGTGTGATATAATTCATTTATCATTCATGTAACAGATGTTTATTGGGGTTGTATCATGTGACACACAATGGTCTAGGTACTAAGGATGCAGTGGTCACGAGGACCTTTCAGGAAATATAAAAAAATTTACTTAAAGACTTCAGGAATTAGTGTTTGTTTGAATGGAGTATTACAATAGCAATTCAACCAGAAATGATGATGTACCACAGACAGTGATCATGACATAAAAACAGAGTGAGATTGAGACACGCTGGGCAGCTAGAGCAGAGCATAAGCAGTAGATCGATAAGGCATGAT
>RJWT010029082.1:0-15002 GCA_004365215.1 Cuniculus paca | reverse complement strand
GGTTACAGGTGTGTACCATCATGTCCAGTTATATTTCTTATTTAATTTGGAAAATATCGACAAAGTAAATTTATATTATGTTTTTGTTGAAAATGGTTTTTTATTCACTACTAATGTATTAATAAAATAATGAATAAAACAGTTATCAACTTGAGAAGATTAAAAGGCGCCTGAAGAAGTGATTGGATAATGTGTGTGCTGTGCTTCTTAATCTGTAAACAATCATCACAGAATATGCTGTTAGGAAGTGGTGCCCAAATGGAGCAGGGGAGTTTGGGAATATGATGTTGGAGGACATATCTCTTGCTGGAGCTCTTCTCTTATTCTGTTCTCCAGGTACCATGAAGTGACCATGTTTGCTCCACCATAAATTTCCACTAAAATAATTAATCTAAAATAACAAAAATGACCTCAGTTGTAACAGTAATACCCAAAAATGCTTTTTAAAAATATCAATAGAATTTCAAATGCACATCTCAAAATATTTGGTGTGACTCTTATCCTCACTTTTCTATGACATACTTTCTAATTCAAATATACAAAACAACAGTTATTCATATAAGATTTTCTCAACCTTGAGAAATTTGAGGACCGAATGAAGAAATATAAAAATATTCATCATCAGATTCCACCTAAGAACAAGTGAAATTCAAATATTTTTGAGCAAAGTGTGGCCATCTGAGTTTTTAATCACATTCTCCATGGTTAAGAAACTAAAGGGTTACTTGCTTTTCCTATCCTCTTTATGTAAAAGATAAATTATTCAAAATGAAAACAGTACTTTAATTGGCTAAATGCCTACTCCTTAAAGATATTGAAGTAAAACTCCACTGGAAAAATGTTAACAGCCAAATATTCAGGACTACTGCAACAGAGAATAGAGGTAAGAAGCAGCCTGAGTTCAACCCGATTCAAGAAGCAGGGCAGTTTTTAGGAGGTGAGAGTAGGAAAATCTTCCACCTTACTAAAGCAGAAAGAAAGTATTCTGTTGTCTTCATGTCAAGAGGTACTTTTGCGGTGGGGATCAAAGGGTCCACCCATGACTCATCCCTTCAAAGATACTGGGAAATAAAGATATTAGCTATGGTTTATACTGCAAAGTTTCAAAGAGCCGGTTCCCCCAGCAGGTCATGAAGGAAGATTCTGTTGGGTTTAAATTGTTAAAAAGCTTTCCAGAAGAATAACACCTTAAAAAAGCAGAGAAACACTTTATAAATTCTAAAAGCACGTACTCTAAGAAAAGGGAGTTCAGAGCCTGGAGAGAGGAAGAAACTTGTCTATAGTGTGGCCAGCTGAGTGTAATGCTAGCCCACGCTGGAGTTCTTTTCTTCCCAGTTTGCTCATGTGTGGTAGTCTCTTGTATTTACCTAAATGTTTGATATAAATATTGGTACCTTGGCCTATTCCTGATCTCATAGAATTTCCTACTCTTAAGTCTCTTTTTTTCTTCTTCTTCAAGCCATAATTGTCTTCAGTTTGTCCCACATTTCCTCATTTTGGTGTTATGTTAACTGCCTCAGCTGGTACACGTATCTGTGATAATATACTAATAAAATCAGAGTAGTGCCTTTTCTGAAGAAAATGTTCTTGCAACTTTATTGTGCTGTTCTAGTAGCAATTTTTTTTTTGGTCAAAATCAGTAAGAGGATAGAAGAAGTAAAAGATAAGCTAGAAAGGAGACAAGGAGATCATAACTAAAACTTATACTTTGAAGAAGACTATAACTTGCAGGATCCAATCAAAGTTACCCAAGGTGAACCATATCAACATTTCTTTGATTAAATTCAGGCTCTTTTGCTGCCAGACCCATCATACCCAAAATGCTTCAGGAATGCTGAAGGATCATAGATTGGCTTAACAGAGAAAAATGCAGGAGCCCAGTCCTAAAATAAACAATCAAGGGAAAAGGAGGAAAGAAGGAAGGGAAAAGAAAAAGATATAAATTAGTATATATATACATAAGGTAGCAAAAATGACTGTACTTCTAATTGTATTAGTTCTTGGGAAAGAACAGTTAATACTCATATGATTAAATCAATTTTACATGTCTATATCTGGTAACTTGAGTAACCCTTTTGAATATTACAACCATTGTTAAATTTTATCATCTTGTTTTGTAAACCTCTACGGTTACTGTTTTGGATTTGTTGTTGCTGTTTGTCTCTTTTGCTGTTTGTTTTTCTTTTGTGTCTTTTTTTTCTCTTAATTAAATAAATAAAATAAACAATAGGGTTGATGGAATTCAAAGAATGTTTAAATTAAAAAAGAAAAAAAAAGAACTACCTGTAAGTGTAGAATGGGCTGGAACCCTTCTTGGGGATGAACCATTTTTCTCTAGGTTTCCACTTCAAGAGAAGCATAAATGTTGCCCATTCCAAGAAATAATGTGACTCATTTCTCTAAGTGCCCACACCCCACACTTGAGTATGTCCTAAAATCTCTGTCTAGTAAACCTTTCTAATGCCTTACTGATGTGGCCTGAAAATTATTTTTCATGATGAGAACCAGTCAGGCTGCAAGCTTATTCTACAGAATAAGTATAGGATTAAGTTAGGTCCTGCAGCCTCCAGGACCCTCTCAGATGTAGCCCCATAACAGATGCACTATCACCCCAACAGTACCTTTTCAGGTGCATGGTAACATGAATGTAGTAGTGGTATGCGTGTCTTTGTGTGTGTATGTGTTTGTCCATTTATTTTGCAGTCCATTAGTACACCCATACACACGTTAGTATGTGTCACTTACTTCTGAAGGTCACTTTCATCTTCGAGAAACTGATGAATGCTTGAAAATATCTTCAAATAAATGCAAAAATACTCACATCTAGAAAACTGCACATAGTTTCACAGTATTAACTGAAGTCTGTTCCTTTACTCTTGGACTATAAGACCTCATTTATTTCCTGTAAAACTAAAAGGAAATCCATATCAAAGTCATTTAAGGACATCAATTTTGAACCAAAAAAATCTCATGATCAATCCAAAAAGCAACTTTAATCTAAATACTTAACCTAATGGGTATATAATTTTTACATCATCTCTTACATGTACTGCTTAGCCTGTTGTAATATTGTCTGTGTAAAAGCTAGAAAGTGAAAGGAATAGGATACTCTCAACTGCTCTTTAGTATTTTCAAGAATTTGAAGAAACTTAGAAGTTGTAAATGAAAGGAAAAAAAAAAACTCCGCTTATATTCAGCTATTTGTTTTTTGTACACTTCATTTTATACTTCCATTTCCCTAAGAGGATATTAAGGTTCTTCCTTTGATATTTGGCTTTAACAACTGTTTGAGAGGCTAGAAACTTCAGATATCACATTACTTTGATGCTCTGGATCATGAAGAAGCAAGCACAGTGTTGTGTATCATGACAGCCTCAAATAGAATTCCAGACATGTGAAGGTAAATTTTCCAGCTGCACTGGCACAAATTGAAATAACTCACTCTTGACCGCTGCTGCAGAAAGTGTCAGTTTATATCTCAGACTGGAGCTATCAACATGGTGTACTGCTGCCTGCAGACACACGCAGATTCCAGACTCAGAAAAGGAGGTTAATGTGTTTCAGCAAAATGACTTACAGTATTTAAACAGTTTCGGAGTCTACTTTTTCTGCCAAAAGTTCTTGCTCCAGTGCAGGAACATTTCTATTTGTTAGACTTGGTGTTGTATGCCTACTTTAAGATAATAGTTTGCTTTTTTTCCTTCCTATTAAAATTAGATAAGACTTTATAAATTTTTACTATTTTAACATGGACAAATAAAGTACAGGAACATCATGAGGAAGCTAGGAATCCTTGCCAAATTGAATTCTGAAAGTTTAAAAGTGTTGTAAGTTTTAATTAATAGTGTAGCTGTGTCTTCGGGACTTACTCAAATTATTGATTTCTCTCAAATATACAAGAATTATTTTTTCCAAAAGGAAAATTTCACTCTTCGTAACTGGCTTCTGAAAAAAATAATTGAGCATTAAAGCAGTAGTGTGCTAAGGCCAGCCTTTACTGTCTTAAAATTCAATTAAGCACAAGTCTTTCCAACTCCTTGACCAAGGGTAGCATTTGAATAGATTGAAATAGGACACAGTGAAAGTGCTTAGAGGACAGAAATGTTCAAGTTACCAAATTCCCATCCACCTCCAAAGCCTGGTGTTAATCACTTACCTGACCACTACAGAGATCCTAAAGCAATCTAAGCCAGTGTAGTCATACAGCATGTGTCAGGTTCTAGAGATAAATGTCTGTAGACTGAGGTAATCAGTGCAATATGCTTAACAACTTCTCTCTAACTTTGCAGTCAAATGTATACCATAATAAAAGCATGCTTTAGAGAAGATTCTGGCAATTGCATATTTATTAATAATAAGAAGGTAAACAAATCATGCAACCTGTTCTAGGCACAGTGAAATCCTTATTCTGTATTCCTTAAAAATATTATGTTCATTAGTACAAGATTGCAGTACATAATGATTGCATACATCATGGGGAGTTATTATAGTACATGGCAAATTTTAAATCTTTTTGGATCCCTGTGCCCTCCCCTCCTTTCTCTGCATTTGCATGTTAGCAGGAATTTTGTTTTAAACACTTTCAGGAAGATACATAGAGAAGGAAGATGTAATCAAACTTTCAGCAAATCGTTTGAGCTTCTAAACAACAAGAGTAAAAATAATTGTTCACTTAGAGTCACATTTTTAACATGTCAATTTCCTGGGCATAAATTTTTACACTTTCTTCATGCTGGGAGAATGCTGGCACCATCTTTCTAGCCAATCAAAGTGTTAAACACTATTAATATTACTAATTTTACCACTACTAATTATGAATCAGCCCAGCATGTCTTATGCTGGTTAACCTTTCTGTCATGTTGATTTAATAATATTTTAAAGTACAATTCTCAGGAGCGTGAGTTCCTGCTGAGGGTACAACAAATACTAGCTTTAGTCTACAAATGAGTAGACTTTTCATCATAAGATGGTATAAAAGTAAATTGTTAGATGTTGTCTTAGTTACTTTTTTTTCATTGTTGAGACAAAATACCCAACAACCAATGTTAAGGAAGAAAAGGTTTATTTAGTTCACAGTTTGTACAGGTTCCAGCACATAATCAGCTGGCTCTAAGACAAGAAGGAGAAGCAGAACTGGCTAGTATTCATGATGGTGGAAGGAGAGAGAGAGAGAAAGAGAGAGAGAGAGAGAAAGGGGAGACACAAGCCTCTTTTGGTCCCGTATATTTTATATTTCGTATAGGTTACCCACAATTTTAATCCCAGTATTGGCCTGTGAATCAATCACAAACTCTAGCAATCTGGCCCCATGACTACATGAGGCTTTGGGGGACATCTAGATGCAAAACATAACAGATGTACAAAGTGACAAAATGACAAAAATCTAGAGGAAAAGAAAAAAAAATTCTACATTTTAAGGAATAGCTCTGCCTGGTGTTTCTGTATATGCTGTGTCAGCTTTTGCTCCTGGAATATCTTATCAAGGATATTTGCACAGTATACAGCTTAAGAAGATAAGGTTAGTGTTTTCCTACAGAGCAGAGGACAGATTTATTTTCTGACTAGGATCATAAAGACAATGTCCCTTTTAGGCACACAGGTTTGCCAGCAGTTTCCTTATAGTTTTGGGATTCCTTAAACTCAACATTCTCCAACTATGTATGATAAAATTCAAGTCTAGATGAAATAACCAATGTAGGGCCAGCCCCTGCATCACTCCTGAGGAACTCAAAAGCCATGAGAATTGACAAGAACAAAAACAAGAAGCTCATGCTGCCTACTGTACTGTGAGTGATAATATCCTATTTCTGTGGTTCTGGGGTTTTGTCTTTCACTAGCATCCATGAAACTATAGTAGCCTAAGTGTGAGCATTTGTAAATACAGTAAAATCTCATACCATCCTCAAATGTTAACACTGTAGATGAGTCCACAGAGCATCTTACTAGAAGCCATAATAATGAATCAAGTTGTAAAGATTCCACTTTTTTTTGCCTTACAGGGAATCAAACTCAGGACCTCATGCTTGCCAGGCATGCACCATGCCACTGACCTATTCCCCTGGCACTAAGGAGTCCACACTTATAAGCAGGTTACAAATTAATTTGTTATCCTTGTCAATAATTTAATTTATGGACCTTATATTAAAATGCTAATTAATCAATTTTTCTTCTTTTACGTATTTTGGAATATAAAGGAATGTTAGTTCTTACATGTAGGCTCAGATTCATTATTAGATACTGTATTGGTAAATTTATGTATTTATTTATTTATTTATTTTTTCGCGGCACCGGGGATTGAAGTCACGACCTTGTGCTTGCCGGGCAGGCGCTTAGACCACTGAGCTAGAGCCCCAGCCCTGGTGTTTTTGAGGCAGGGTCTCACTATGCCATTCAGGCTGGCCTTGAGCTCACTTTGTAGCCCAGGCTGGTCTCGAACTCACAACGATCCGCCTGTCTCAGCCTCCTGAGTGCTGGGATTACAGGTGTGAGCCACCACGCCCGGCTTGTATTGGTAAATTTAAAACTATTGTAGAAAGGTAATCAGATATTTTGTTTGTTCTTGAAATATTAATTTTAAGATATTCAAGTATTTAAGAAAGTACTGGTTCTATTGAACACATTTTGTAATTTTTTATTAACTTTTGGAGTTCACCAATATGATCTTAATATTAGTCTCAGGATGACTTTAGATGAGCTTTTGTGTGGCCTCCTACTTAATTACTTTTTCTCATAGGTTTTACAATGGAGATATTGTCAATGTCATTTCTTTGACTCTTTGAGATGTAAATTTTCTTCTCACCAGTGCCTAGTCTTTCTCAAGGGACTGTTGGCAATTCCCTTGAAAGGAATCAGCGAGAAATTTTAGGCCAACCCTCTACTGTCTATAGGATAGGGGTCCAATTAGTAAACTTAGATAGCCTAATGATACTGGCAAATTTTGTCTAGTGCCCTCCAGTACTTTTCTACTATTCACACTATCATAAAAACTCTGTACCTTCAGTCAGGTGCAGTACTGCCTGCCTGTAACCTCAGAACTCTGGGAGGCTAAGACAGGAAAAATAATCCCAAATTGGAGATGACAACTTAGTAAGACCCTGTCTCAAAACAAAAAATGAGAAAGGGGCTAAGAATGTAACCCAATGCTAAGGTCCTGTGTTCAATCCCCAGGACTGCAAAAATCAACACACATGCATCACCCTATACTGACTTTAATTCTTCCAGAAAGTTACTTAGAAAGTGAATGGCTGGGTTAAATGGAATTTCTAGTTTTAGTATTTTGAGGAATCTCCATACAATTTCCATAATGGTTGTACTATTTTACATTCCCAACAACAGTGTAGAAGAGTTTCTTTTCCCCCACAGCTTTGCTAGCATTTCTTATTATTTGATTTCTTGATGAAGGCCATTTTTTCTGGAGTAAGGTAATATTTCAGCATTTTTTAATTTGCATTTACCATACAGCTGGTGGTGTTGGACATTTTTATGTATTTATTGGTCATTTTTATTTTTTTCTGAGAGGTGTCTATTCATTCAGTTGCCCATTTATTTATTGGATTTTTTATTTTGAGAGGTCTAATTTTTTTCAATTCTTTATATAGTCTTGTCCTTTAATAGGTGGAAAATGTTTTTTTCCAATTATGCAAGTTATCTCTTCACTCTGTTATTATTTTCCATGCTATGCAGAAGTTTTTTGATTTGATACATACTATGATGGTATAAGCACACTTCATAATAGTTAAATCTGGGTAATGGCTAATATCACCTCCAATGGATGAATGAACAAAGAAATTGTGATATTTACACACAATGGAGTTCTATTCTGCCATAAAGAAAGATAAACTTGAGGCATTTGTAAATTACGGGGTGGGCCTTGAGACCATATTAAGTGAAATAAGTCAGACAGACAAACCTACATATGACATGGTTTCTCTTACAAAAGACCTCCCTCCAAATGAAGAGCAAAGTAAAAGATAGTTCCTAAGAATAGGGAGAACTTGTTCAAATGGGTGGAGAATAAGAGATGGAGGGAAGGGAGCAAAAGGGGATGGAAAAAGAACTGGAAAATATGGAAATAGAGCATTTGAAATGGAAAAGGAACCATGAGTTAGAAGGGAGGGATATAAGGGGTACGAGACAAAAAAAAAAGTTAAAATGGGTTATGTACTTGTATTAATTCTCCATAATAAATGCAACCCTTATGTACTACAAACATGTACTAATGCCAAAGCTGTAAAGTACAAAAATAGAGGTAAAAGAAACCTCTTCATCTTTTAAGACAATTGAGCCCATTCTTTCTCATTGTAAAAGTCTCGAGCAAAATATTCTTCTCCCATTCCCTTCCTGCCTTGCTCAATCTAGATTGTTCTTGACAGAAACCAATAAAAATTAATGTATTTTATAATAAAGTCATGATAAACTGCATATAATTATAAATATATTTTGAAGAGCCAGTAAAATATATTTTTAAATTACAGAATATTAATATTGACAGGAATAAATAAGTGAAGCGTTGAGGTGTCTGACATATCATGTGTCTTTAAATTGTAATGTGTTAGCTTTTGGATAAGATTACTATACATAGAAAACACTATATTAAAGACCAACTACATAGGAATAAAAAATTTTAATTCATTTAAATTTGCAAAGGAGGATTTTGATTAAGTTTTTCATGCAGCTTCATTAAAAAAACCAAGGAAATCATGGGGAGAGAAGTTACAGTCTGATTAGAAGTCAGGAAACAAAGCAAAAGAATAATTAAGCAATTCTCAGGACAGAGTATTTGCCAATGGGGTGCCTAAAGGAGCAACACTCCCCACTGCAGCTCAGTGCTTCTCTAAATTGTCTATGCTTTGGTTAGTTGGAACATTGTGAGATCTTTAGAAAGACTTTCGAAAAACCCTAAAGAATTGGTTTCAGAACAGCAAATGCAATGCAACCCAAGAGTAAAGTATTTCACATTAAAGCGATCATTTTAGGCTATTTATATTCACTTGTAAGTTTGAAATTAGTTATAACCTCTCAGAAAATTGACCTGAGTCATCTGAGGAATTCTCAATCAAGACATCTCAAAGTGAAATAGAGCTCATTCATATTAGCAGTCTAAGTACAAAAGACTTCATCTTTCACAATGACAGCCATAGTCAAATAGTGAGGGACAAACTGAGTTGATAAATTAGGGCTGATGACAATCTGCCTTCCACTGCTAACCTGTAGACTAAATTTGGGAAGCCATCCTAAGACTCTTCAGCATTTATAAATGGAACTGACCACAAAAATAATAAATAATCAGTTGCTCATTGGGCAACTGATAATAACACTAGTTAACTGGCAATTAATAGCACCCAAGACAACTTTTTAATATTACTGAAAACTGAATACTTTATCCTTACTACACAATCAATTAATTACCTGTTGACCAGTACAAATTACAATGCAAATAGACTGATAAAAAGATTCAAAACTTTCAAAATTATCAAACAGGTGTGAAGATGTTCTAATAAATATGCAAATCACATTGTCATTGTGCAGTAAGAAAAATGACAAGGTGTTAAGCCTATTTGAAAGACTACTAGAAGGAGTATATGCTCTGCAATTAAATAATTAAAAAGAGCAAATATTATTCTGAATTTGACTTAAATTTTTCTTTTTGATGAAATTTGTCTGAGTACTGACCCAGGATATTAATTCTTGATCAGCAAAATAAAAGATACTTTGTGTGAGAAATGTCATGTTGTCTTTCAAATGTTTTACACACATCTAGGGAATTTTTTGCCATAGTCTTGACTAGAAAGTCTCATAAAAGCAAATAACCTCAGGCTATCCTAAAAACAAAATAGCCTTATATCCTTGAGCTAGGAGACCTTTCCTTCCACAACCAAATGGGATAGCACTTTGTCTATAAAAGCATGAATATGGCCAGAAGTAGGCATTGGGTGGCAAGCTGGCATCAGCTGTTTTAATGGTGGTCATGAAGATAACAGTGATGACTAACTGTGTCATCTACAGCAGCAGCTATTTTCTGAATGTTTGTATCTCCTCAAAATTCATAAGCCGAAATCCTAACCCCAAGAGATGATGCAAGGTAATGGGATTTATGGAGGTAATTGAGTCGTGAAGGTAAATTTCCAAAGTGAGATTAGTGTCTTTTTAAAAGAGGCCCAGTGGACCTTGTTACTGCTCCCAACACTGCTTGACACCAAAATGATAGATACCAAACCGCACACCAAATCTGCCAGATGTTAGACTTCACAGCCTCCTTATCTATGAGAAATAGATTTCTGTAGTTTATAATCCATGCTGTTGATGGTGTTTGTTTTAGCACCCCAAATAGAAGACAAAATACAGAAGTATTATAAGCATGGTAATGCAGAAATTAATAAGACAAGAATGATGTGTACTATCCAGGGGTCTGACAGAAAAAAAAGGAGATAATCTGACTCTTTAAAGTTTCTTCAGGATGGGAGTGTAGGCTATATCCAAAAACTTCTTCATGATTATTGTTCCAAAATTTCAGGTAGAGAATGATGCTATAGCTTAATATTTCATGATGAAGAAAGATCAATAACAAGTAATTAATTTCTTTCTCAACTGTTATGCCCATTATAACTAATTATATTCATATCGTCTTAAATAACTACAATAATCATACATTTATAATAGTTATCATGTGTAAATGACTACCATTACCATTATCACAAAAAACAGAAAAATATCAGCTGAGAGCAGGTAGTGCCCTGTCCCCTGAAGTTTAAAAGTAATGTCACTGATTCATCCCATGTTTATTTTCTGTTTACCAAAAAAGAAATCTGGGTCATTAACAATGGTTTGATGAAATTTTTGAGTTAGATTTTTCATGTGGACATTGTATATCGTGTTTTCAATGAACCTGTTTGGATGCTTCGTCCTCCCTTTACACCAGTAGAAAGAGACTCCTCCTTGAAGATTTGATGTCATCATACGGATATAGAGTGCTCATGGTCAGGAGCCTTGCGTTTTTAGGCATCTTGATAAGCTCTCAAGTAACCATATTTTTATCCTGTTCTTCCATCCCACATACATATTTTCTCTACTTCCTGGAGAAGAAAGTCCAGTATTACATATAATTCTATATCTAGAAATAAACTTAAATTGAGAAAAATTAAACATGTTACATCATTTCCTGAAGTTTGAAAGCAATGAGAATGGTCTATCCCTTTTTATTTCCTGTTTATAAAAGGAAAGTATGATTTTTGAGAAAATTACTCACAATGTGAACCAAAACTGTTATTAATCCTGAAAATTTTACAAATTCAAGCTTTACTTCATTTAAAATATTTGGGCAATTTTGTTAGTTTAAATTATAGATACTCTGTAAATGGGAAAGGGAACTAGAGATGGAGAGATGGTTGATGAAGGAAAGGACAAGGTGAAATGTAGAAAAATTATGATGTGATATGTCCATGTGCCAACTCTCTGTGATAAATGGAATCATTATGTACAACAAACATGTACTAATAAGCATGAAAAACTATATATCCCATAAACAGAAAAACCATAACTGGGATAATTACAGTGAACATTAAACCAAAAGTTTTTTTTTTCTCCTGCAATAAAAATTAAAGTTTATTTCATTTTATTTCAATTATTTAGTCACTTCATTACTTCTCTATTTTAATTTGTTAGTGATAATTAGATATGGTATGAATGTGGACTACATTAACCTAATTAATATTATTAGGATTTGACTTTTGAAAGTTAAAAGACAGAAAAAAGTAACTCATATGAATTATACTAGTATCTTCTTTACCTCCTACTCCACAACATGGCCTGTATCTGATATATCTGAGAAGAAGTATTCAGTTCAGTTCATTTTAGTTAGTTGTGTTTCATCTTTCAATAAGTCAAATATTTGAACAAAAATATGTCTATCACTACCATCAGTTAAGGTTAAGAAAAACCATAAGAGCAGTGAGTGGAGTGAGTTGAGTACAAGTCAAACCAGAACTGTAAGGCCTAGGACATTTAGGGGAAGAGTAGGGAGAAAATGAGCTAAAATAAATAAAATTGATCTTGTACCCCTATTTCCCTCCTTTCTCAAATACAGATTGAATAACCTCTATATCAGAGGTTCCTAAACCTTTCAGTACCAAGGACTATTGCTGTAAATGACAATTTTGCTGATTTTGGAATTATTAAAGAATATTTTGGTTTTTTTGCATTTTGTTTATATTATTAGTACATTGTGATGTACTGTGAAATAATTATACAATTCACCACAATGTACAATCAGTGGGTCCTCCAATCTTGTTTTCCTTCAACTAGATGGTCCTCTCTGTGCATGATGGGGTATACTGACACCAAAAAAGGGTCCCTTATATTCGGTCTACTCCATAAATACATCTTGGTTGTTGCCATTGCGGAAAACCCTGCTTCACAAAGAAAGGATGTTGGAAATGGAAGCAGGTATTTCAATGTTTTTTTGCAAATTACTTTTAATTTAATCCAGAAATTTAGGAGATTTGAAATTGCCTCAAATACACTTTTAAGACAGTCATCATTTACATTCTTAAGCAAATGATCCTCTTGTAGCATGGACGAAATTGACTCTGTAAATACAAGTGGATTGTAGATCCATTCCTTCCTGGTTGTGGTTGGGAAGTAGTGTTCAACTTTTTTGAGCACTGAAAAGTTTTGAAACCTGAAATAGCTGATCATGTACTAACTGAGAGAAGAAAGCATCTGGGTCTTTCAGATTTCTTCTAATGTTTGAAACGTCAAAAATGCCAATTCATCATCCCTATAATTCCAGTTTGTTTTTTAATGCCACCACTTTATCTGCAGACTTGAGTATAGATGCTATTCTTTTCCTGAAGTTATAGATAGAATTGACTGACGAGGTTGAAATATGTCAAATGTGTAAGCAAATCTTGCCACTCATTTTGTGTCTTTGAAATATGCCACCAGTGGTGACTTTTCTGAAAGAAACCTTTAAAGAGGCTCCCGTAACTCAAACACCCCGGTCAGAAATCCACTTTTAGATCTGCTTCTGTATATGAATGAAGACATGTGGTCTGTGTCCATCTCCTCACAGCGCTGTGTGAACAAATTTGAATTAAAGGCATGTACTTTAATATGGTTGATAACATTAGCCACATTCTACAAAACATTTTAAAATTCAGGTGACACTTTTTGGCTAGTCAGCATTTACCTACGAAAGACAGTTCATAGTCCCACATTGAGAAGCAACCTCAGTTAGAGCTGAGACCTAAGTCGTGCAAACAAAAAACCATCCAGTTATTGTAGCCACTCTTTTCATGCATACACTGACACAAAATGACAAATTAAGTTTTCTTGATATGTTATCATTAAGAGACTTGCATAATTCCACAGCTGTGATGTTGGTTAACAATAAAAATGCAAATAACATATCCTCACGCACATTCTCTTGAAAAATCTATCGCATGAAAATAGAGCTTTGGTGCTTTGTTTTCAATATTGGTGGGCTCGTCAAACTAGATTGCACACCAGTTTCTCTAGTTATATTGCTAGCCAAAAGAGGAACATGTGCCTCCTTTTGAATTGCAGATTCTTCTAAAAGTTCACTACAAACATTCTTAGCATCAGGCAACATTCTTCACCAACAGCAAATGGCTTCTTAGCTTTAATAATGCAGTTAGCCAATCTGCATGTTGTCAGTGCAGACACACTTGTTAAAGTCAGGATCTTCAACAATTGTTTTTGTTCTTCATGTTCAGATATTTTTTTCTTATGAAGAACTCCAAAGTATTCTCTTTTCATGCAAAATGCTTAATTTCCATGGGGTAAAGCAGTTTGAAAAAGGTTTCATGACTTTGTTGGAGAGCAGGTTACCACATAATACATAAAGTAGGTCTAGAAAATCATCTATTGTAATGAACCCCTAATTTAAGTACTACTCTTGGTCTTTTCTTTAAATGCAGCTGTCTTTTTGTTCATAGTCTTGGAACTTTCTGCTGTCTCATCATTATATCTTTTCCCCTTTTCAACAAAGCTCTCCAGTGACATGCGTTTGTGCTTTGTTATTTGTTTTTCACATGCTGGCTATGGTTAGCTTGTGGGCTTACCGAAAAAGACTGAGACAAGTGTGCATTGTGGGAAAGAGATGAGGATGGAAAAGGTGAATAGAATAGAAGGTAGGCCACTTGCAACTTTGCATAAGTTACAGATTCTCACATAAAACCTGTTTCCAGATGCAGCTATACAATTGAAACATATCAATTCACTTGCCACTCTAAAGCCTGCCACCAGATGCAGCTTAACTGTCACTTGCCACTTGTCACTTAATTGTCACTGATAGGGCTTTCATATGAGTTTGCAAGCATTTGATTTATTGTGGTCTCTGTGCAGCCAAACCTCTCCGCTAAAGTTAATCTGCATTTGCAGCTGTTTCCCAGAGCTAATTTTAACACCTTGGCTTCACCTCATGTCACTGGACATTAGATTCTCATGAACAACACACAGCTTCGATTCTTGCTTCTTTGAGAATCTAAAACAGCAGCTGATTTGATTGGAGATGAAACTCAGAAGAAAACATGAGCTATGGTGGGTAGCTATAGATACAAATTAAGCTTGCATTTCTTGTCTGCTGCTCACCTGCTGTGGTGCAGCCTACTTCTTAACAGTGCATGGACTGATACTCATCCATGGCCCATAGGTTAGGAATCCCTGTTTTATATGAAATGCTTAAACCAAATATTGTTTATGATCAGATTTTGGAATACTTGTATATATGCACTGAGATATATACTGGAGATAGGACCCAAGTATAAATGTAAATGCATTTATGCCCTTTGTATGTATAACCTGAACATAGTTTTTTTTTGTACCAGGAATTGAACTCAGGACCTCGCACTTGCTAAACAGATGTTGTGCTGCTGAGATATAACCCCTGCCCCTGAATGCACTTTTTTTGAAAAATTGATTTTATTGGCACATTTTAGATATACATAATGATCAGATTCATCACACGTAATTTGTTACTGTAT
>RJWT010029081.1:0-15016 GCA_004365215.1 Cuniculus paca | reverse complement strand
TTCATGGGATGTTGCATAAAACCACTACTGTTGGGCTAGGGATATAGCTCAGTGGCAAAAGTGCCTGCCTGGCAAGTGCAAGGTCCTGAGTTCAATTCCCAGTGCAAAAAACAAACAAACAAGCAAAGGGGCTGCTGTTATAGCAGGAGTGTTGTGCTTGTAAATAGCAGGGTTTTTTTTTTTGTACCGGGGATCAAACTCACAACCTCACGCTTGCCAGGCAGGCACTTAGGCCACTGAGCTACATCCCCAGCCCTTGTCTTTTTGAGACAGGGTCTCACTATGCCATTCAGGCTGGCTTTGAGCTCACTTTGTAGCCCAGGCTGGTCTCAAACTCGAAACTCCTCCTGCCTCAGTCTCCCGAGTGCTGGGATTACAGAAGTGTGCCACCACACCCGGCTATAGCAGGTATGTTTTAAAATTCTGCAATGGATAAGAACTTAATCACTGTAATCACTAACAGCCTCTTTTTGTTCTTTACCATTTTATTGTACTGTGTTATCAAAGAATTAACTTTTGCCTTATATTTTATCTACTCAATTGTGTATTTGGAAGATGTTTCAAGTTTACAGAAAAGTTGAAATGATACTGCAAATATTTGTTAGAAGATTTGCCTCATCTCTCTCCTTTTCTGTGTGTGTGTGTGTGTGTGTGCGCGCGCGTGTAAGAGAGAGAGAGAGGGATATACTCCCCCAAACCATTTGGAAGAAATTTTTAGACATTCTGATACTTTACTCCTCAATACTTTGGTCTATGTCTCCTAAAAACAAGGATATGTTACTACAGATCACCTGTTTTATCCACCTCTGCAAACAATAATAGTTTCTGTCCAGTCTTCACTCAAATCTCTTTCCTTTTTCTGAGATACCTTTCATAGCTCCTTCTGTGTCCACGGGCCCCATCTGGGCCCTGTGCTGGTTGAGGTGTTGCATTCGATTATTGCGTCTCTTCAGTCTCCTTGGTCTAGAGCAGAGCATTCCCTGAGTTTTGCTCTCCATGACTCTTGCATCTTGCAGAGTCACACCACATTCTGCATCTTCGTGTGTTCAGGAGGTGCCTTTCTCTTGGTCCTCCAGTCCTGCACCTTCCAGGACCCTCAAGGGCAGCCGGGAGCCTGCACTGCAGTAAGAAGGCCTCGGTGGCAAGGTCACGATGCTGAGTGGCCATCGGGTGAAGGGGTCAGCCTGCATTTGGTTTGGTTTGCATCTGATAGACATGTTATATTGGCCAGCATTCTAACAATTTTAGGGAAGGAAAGCATTTGTAATAACAAAAAAAGGTGCCACATTGTATATACAGGACTTGTATTTTTTAAAGCATAGAAAAAGGCATATATGGGTATCACTCCATATATTTCAAAGAATTTCCAGATTGACTATGTTTGGTATAAGCTCTACAGGCCTGGTGGCCAAGGGGCACTTGTCAGAGAAAGATCCCAGCCAGTTTTTGTTTGTCTGTGAAACATTCCTCCCTCCTCCTGCTTCCTGCCCTCCTCCTCTTTCTCCTCCTTTTTCTTCTTTGTTCTTTTTTGTGGTGGCTGGGTATAGAGCCTAGGGCCTTGCCTTGCTACACAGGCATCTGCCTCTGAGCCACACCCCAGCCCTTCTCCCTCCTTTTAGATTCTGACTTGAGTCAACTTTGGGTAGAATGTTCTTGGCATAGGAGGTTCTAATCTCTGTGTGATTCATAGGAGGAAATAAAATCTCCAGGTAAGAAAGTCATGGCAGGAGGGAGCTCTGCAGAGTGACGGGTCCTCAGGTGTCTGGTGTGCATGCAGGAGCGAGCATGTGCGGATGTGTTGTCGTCTCCAGGGAGTGTGAATGGTAAGCCAGGGTGCCAAAAGCAGCATCAGATGTGACACAGAGAGATGGCTCCTGTGCCAGTTTGGAGAAGGCGTGATAGAAATTCAACCCAGGAAATCTATTTTGAGTGTCTGTTGGGTGCCAGGCATTGAGTTGGGTGCTGTGAATGGCACAGGCGGGTGGTGCTTGTGAACCTTACAGTCCAGGAGGACACAGACCTAAACAAGCCATTCCCCAGTGCAAGCTTATGATAGGGGGATGTTTAGTGCTTCAGGGACTTGAGATGGACCCAGGGTTTTCCTAGGGAGGTGAGAAAGTGGAGCATGAGTCAGGGGTAGCCAGACTCCCTAAGAGGAAGTCACAGTGTGTGTGCAGGCCCTGAGGCTAGAGAGGTGTGATGTACTGGAAGTAGAGCTAGCAGTTCAGGATGGCTGGATCATGGGTATGAGGGCGCCTGGGAGTGTGAGGGCTGGGCCCCATAGGCTCACCTTCTATCCTGCGGATTCCTGGGGGCCCCTGAAGCATTTGAAGTAGAAGGGTGATGTGATCAGTTGTGAATTTTGGGAAAGACCTTTGGCTAGATTGGGAAAAAGATTGGGAGGGAAGCCCTGTTGGGGATGTTTTAGCCATCTGGGAGAGAGGTGATGGAGGTAATTATCGTTTGCTGAGAATGAATGGACAGATAGCTTGGGTATCATTGGAGAGATGTAGAAGTAAATGAAAAATATTCTAAAGGTAAAATTAAGATTAGATCTAAGGACTGAAGACATCCATCCGTCCACCCAGCCAACATTTTTATTGATCCCCTTCTGTGGCCGGGGAGTATGATTGGCTTTGGGGGTGGGGTAGAGCAGTGAATGAGACTGACGCTGTGGTCCAGACATTGAGGGAGCTTACTGCTGCTGGGAGAGGCAGACTGTGACAAACAAATATGTAGAGCAGCAGTAGTTGGTGACACATGGTGGGGGAGAAGTACAATTGTGTGAGGGGTTGGAGAATAAGGGTGGAATTCTAGACAGGAAGACAGGAGGGCTTTCAAAAAAAATTTTTTTTTTGAGAGAATGATATTTGAACACAAAACAGTGTTGACAGAACAAGCTCTGAAATCTCACTGAGGAAATCGTGGCTGGTGGAAGGGCCAGGGGCAGGAAGGGGCTGAGCCTGGGCATGGAGCAGAAGGCAGGCCAGTAGTGACGTGTGACAGTGGGGCTGTCGTGTGTACATCAGGCTACCCTGTTACCAAGGGTCATGTTTTGAAAAGTGGATCTCCTCTTCTTGTGCTGGCAAAAGAGAGAAACTTGTGGGGCTTCTACAGGGACCTGAGGAGTGGACGGTCTCAGGAGCACGGGTTCCAGTCACCAGAGCTGATTGAGCCAAGGTGGGACATGCACCTGGTGGACGGCATCTTTATTTAGTTAGTGTGCACTTCAAGCAGTCTTCCAGGCAGAGACAAGGGAATGTGGCAGAGTGCAAGGACTACACTTTAGTTTTTTATTTAATAAAAAAAATTTTTTTTCGAAGCAAGTCTGTCTGTGTTGTCCAAGTTGACCCCACACTGGGCTCATGTGCTGTCTGCTTTGGTCTCTTGAGTAGCTGGCATTGCAGAAGGAATGTATTTTTATTTTTATTTTTTATTTTTTTTGCGGCACCAGAGATTGATTCATGACCTTGTGCTTGCCAGGCAGGCACTTAGATTGCTGAGCTAGATCCCTGGCCCTTGTGTTTTGGAGACAGGGTCTCACTATGCCGTTCAGACTGGCCTTGAGCTCACTTTGTAGCCCTGGCTGGTCTGGAACTCACAACGATCCTCCTGTCTCAGCCTCCTGAGTGCTGGGATTACAGGTGTGAGCCACCACGCCTGGCTAGGAATGTATTTTTAGAACAGTCATCTATGCTAGCTGTATCACCATCATACAATCCTGTTTTGTTTTTTCTTTTTTTTTGTTTATAAGAAAGCTGTCGATTACTACTTTTTTTATTAATAATGATTAAAACTACAAAATTGAAAAAAAAATGCAAAATTGTGCTATTTATTCTAATAGTTTTGCAGATTTTTAATTTTACTATTTTTTGTGAGGAAAGATTTTCCCAGGCATATAATCATATCATCTACAAGTTAAAACTTTGCTTCCTTTCTTTTTTAATTGGTAAATTCTTTTTTTTCTTTTGTCTAATTGGATGGGCAGTTGTTTCCTGAGTAATGTTAATCTGTGGTGGGATGGGGGGGGCTCTTACATTGTACTGACTTTAGTTTCCCTTTGGCTAGAGCTGTGTATCTCTTAAGGAAGTTTTTTCTCTTTGGTTCTGTCTTATTAAGAGATTTTCTGAAGGAGACACCTGTATTTTATTTCTGAGTTTAGGTATGCATGTATTTAGGCAGTACTGAGGACTGATCCTGGGGCCTCACGCATGCTAGCAGAGTGCTCTACACTGTGCCACAGTGCCAGCCCAACATCTGGTTTTGTTACTGTCTTTTATTTTGATCTAGTTAGTGAGGTGAAATATTTATATCAGTAGATTTCCTAATATTGATCCATCCTTTCATTCCTGGAATGAATCAAATTCATTTGTGAACTATATAGTTTTCTAATAAAAAGCATTTTAAGCTACTTTCTGTCATTTAAATTACTGTTCTATGAAGGTTTGCTCGGTCTATCTGTGACTGTATAGCTTTGTTTCAGTTTGAGACGTTAAAGCTACAGGGGTGACCAAACTTGAACGTTAGGATATGCAAGGCAATCCTGGCTGGAGGGCCTCCATTGCCACTTGAACCATGGAGATTTTGTGATTCTCTGTGCAGTGGTTCCATTAGTTAGGATTTGTTTTTGTGTTGTTGCAAGGGATGAAAGTGCAATTCATTCAGGATTAAGAAACACAGGAAAAGCAATGGCCCATGGAAACGGAAGGTCTAAGAGTGGATAGCTTCAGGCCTGGCTGGACCCAGGGAGCTGGTATCATCAGGCCCTGGTGTCACTCTGCCCTTCTCTTGGCCATGCTTTCTTCTGTGTTGGCTTCATTCCCAGGAAGGCTTCCTGCACATGTAACGCCCAGAACCTCCAGGCTGGCAGTCTACGGCTGTGGAGGGAAAGCCTATCATTCCTGCTGTTCCAGCGGAACTTCCTGAGTGGACTCAGGTGTGTTCGGCATGGGCCTTGGTCTCTTTGGGATCCAGAAACTTGAGGGTTGGAATGAGGGTCAGCCTCATCTGAACATGGGGCCCAGGAGTCGAAGGACAGCTGCTGTTCCTACACACTACAGACAGGGAGGTGGGGTGGCGTGTGGTAGAGACCTCCCATGTCCCTGCCATCCAGGCCAGAGATGCCCTTTCTTTTGTGGGTCCTTACTGTTCTTGAGAGCTTGTTTGGAGGTTCTAGCAGGGGAGCGCAGCTACTCGTATACCCTTGACCGAGGAATGGTCCTCCTCTATGGGGGGGTGGTCGTTCCCTCTGGCCAAGTGCGCAGCTTCGGGAGGGACGCACATGGATCGTTGAGGGAGGAAGGGGACACCTGCCTAGTCAGCCGAATCAGCCGAATCAACCCTGGCGATCAATGGGGGTGACAGACGTTGCAGCCAGATCACCCTCGCATCCCTCACTGTTCTTTTTCTCAGTTGAGAGAAGAAGCTACACAGGGCCAACTCCCGGAATGAGGATTTCCTGTCCCTGCCTGGAGGTGTAGGTCTTGCTTGCTCCCATAATTATGCTAGAAACAGGAGTGGAGAGTCCTGCAGAGCTGATTGTTAAGGAAAGGATTCCTCGCTTCTGACCTTCCTAGCCAACGTCACAATTCATTCTGCCAAGTCTGTATTGTCCCCTCGTCATGAGGAGCTTCAAGGGTGTCTTGGTTCCTTTTTTCCCGTTGCTGGGACAAAATACCTGACGCCCAAAGTGAAAGAGGGAGAGGTTTATTTCTTACAGTTTTGGGGCTTTCAGTCCATGTTTAGATGGCTCCAAGGCAGGGTGGCGTGGCTGAGGTGCTGCTGTTCATGGCGGCTGCAAGCGGCAAGAGCGAACGGCGCCAAAGAGGGAAAGACACGCCCCCATTTCGACCTTACATTGTATGTCGGCTCCACCCCTGGGCGGGTGCAGAGCTCACACTGCCAATCCCAGTGCTAGACAACGAGTCAATCACAAACGCTAGATTCAGCCGCTTCCATGACTACACGAGGCTTGGCGGGGGCCCATCTCTATACAAACCGTAACAAAGGGCACACATTTTTAAAAGTATGTCTTTGATAGGACGTTAGATATTTTATGTAGAATATTTAAAGTTACAAAGTTTTGATAGTTTTAATATAGCAGAGTTCTGCCTGGTTTGATTTGTAATCTTTTATTTTTTGTACTGAGGATTGAACCCAAGGCCTTCATCTTCAGCTGCATCCCCAACCCCTTTTAATTTTTTTTTTTTTAACTTTTTGTTTTGAGACAGACTCTTAGTCTCGAAATCATCCAGGCGGGGCTTGAAGTTTCAGTGTTGCCGCCTAAGCCTTTCAGAGTGCCGGGGTTACAGGCATGCACCACCTCACCTGGCTTGCTTTGTTCTTCTTCCAAATACTTTTTTCTTTTAACCTTTATGGATGTATAAACACACACACGTGTGCCAGGTTAAGGGCTTGACAGGTTCAGTGAGTGTCTCTGTGTGTTTCTGCCCCCAGAGCTGTGTGCAGCGCTTTCTCAGATGTTCTAACCGTCCCCATCTAGCCTCTTTTCTAGCCTCTTCCTTGCCCTCCACTCCTTGTCTCTTCCCAGGAACACTTGGGGGCTGAGGGGGCCTGTGATCTCCTTGCCATGGCCTTGCCTCAGGCTGCACGAAGGTCTCTCTCCAGGGTGCACAGACCTGAATCCAGGGACAGAGTTGAAAAGCTGCTGAGAAGGACAGAGGGAAGCCACTACCAGGCAGGGGACAGCTGCCTAGTGGCCACTTGCTGTGGACAGCTGGGCACGCCCAAGGTCTAATGGAAGCACAGGAAGAGCCTGGTGTCTTTTACAAATGCGGAGAGCAAGGTCCAGAGTGCATTGGGGTTTGTTGAAGGTCATTGGCTGGTGCAGGCTTGAGGCTGGGTAGGTGGCTCCTGGCTGCAGCCCAGCCACCCACTGTCATCTCTGCCACCCAGTGACACCAAGTGTTTTAATCACTGGACTTGGTCATTCTCATCCCTTAGGCCATAATTCTTTTGATTCCCCGCCCCCAATCCTAATTTCTGCAAGAGATGGCCTGTATAGTAGAAGGAATATAGATGCTGAGATCTGACCTTCTTAGGTTCAGATTCCTGCTCTGTTTTATGACCTTGCACGGGGACATTAATCTTTGCGAACTGGGGTGTCTTCAGCCATAAATGGGGTAATAGTATTCCTGACCGCACAGGGTGGTTGTGGGGGCTCAATGAGATGATGTAGATCACCTGCTCAGCACACCCCTGGCAGATGCCATCTATATACAGTCACACACTGTGTCACAGCAGGGACACATTCCAAGCAGTGTGCCGTTAGCAGATTTTTGTCCTTGTATGAGCATCATAGAGTGTACTTACATTAACAGAGACAGCCGTCAGTCACTGGGCAGTCTTCTGAGACCTCTCTCCTGTGTGCAGTCTGTCATTGACCAGCTTATCCTCGTGTGTCACGTGACTGTACCTGAAGAGCAAGCTAGTAGCATTTGTGGCAGTGGTGGGGTGGTGAGACCTGACACAAAGGTACAGCTTCCCTTCACAAGTGAAGTGTTTAGCTTAACTTTCAGTTTATATTCTAAATGGGCTTTTGGTTGGTGATAACACGGTAGGGAAACAGGCTCTGGAACCAGACCACTTTGGTTCTAGTCCTGACTGCACCACTAGCCAGTTGTGTGAGCTGGGGAGAATTCCTTGACTGCTTTTTACTGTATTTTCTGTGAATGTAAAATGAGGCTAACAATAGGCCCTACCTCATCGGATAATTCCGAGGATGAAATTAGATAATGTACATTGCATACTTTCTAGCCGAGTATCTCAGCTGTCGTGTAATAAATTATCACTAACAAATTGACCTGTATTTCTCTTTGGCTAGTAAACATCTTTTTAACATTTTTTTAATCATTGGGAATTGAACTGAGGGCCTATGGCACTGAGCTATATCCCCAGCCTTTTTTCGCTCGCTCGCTCGCTCTTTCTCGCTCCCTTCCTTCCTTCCTTCCTTTCTCTCTCTCTCTCTCTTTCTCTCTTTCTCTCTTTCTCTCTTTCTCTCTTTCTCTCTTTCTCTCTTTCTCTCTTTCTCTCTTCCTTTCTTCCTTTCTTCCTTTCTTCCTTTCTTCCTTTCCTCCTTTCCTCCTTTCTTCCTTTCTTTCTTTCACAATGTTTTGCTACCTTAAGTTGCCCAGGCTGGGCTTGAAATTTGGGATCCTCCTGCCTCAACCTTCCAGAGTCCTGGTTATAGGCATGGGCTGAAATTGTGTTAAGCATCTTGAATGAAGTTTTGCCTAGAACTGTGGCTGCTGTGTGTGCTCTGTGTTTCCCTGGAGTCTTTCGAAAGTCTTCCTGCCCACTCTGTTGATAACAGGCATGGCAAGGGCCAACTGGTGCTGCCTTGGTGCCAGCAGCATCCTCTGGGAGCTGCAGAAAGAGGTCAGTTGGCTGTTGGGGAGGCGTGAATGGCTGCTCTCCTGGGTCCAGACTTTTGTCCAGTGGGAACAACGTGACTTTCATGGTGACTCATCCTTGGGCACATGGGAAGGGGGATAGAGTGCAGTCCAGTGGGTGCTAGAGGATCTCTCGGTGGCGGTTCTGTGGGAGCTGTTGGGGGCAGGCAAGGGTTTATTTCTCTGAGACTCAAGGTGTCCAGTCAACCCACAGTGGGTCAAGTTGAGCAACTGAAAGGATGTGAAAAAATAAAAGGCGCTGGCTAGGCAGGCTCTGCTTTTTTTTATTTAGAAAAGCGCTCTTTCAGCTCTAAATTGGCCCCTTGAGCTGCAGGGACCGGTGCCAGTTAACCCACATTTAATAAGAAACTGGGTTAGTGGACGCTCTCTGTCTTCCCCGAGCGCGGCCTGGCTGCTGGGTCTCTTCCAGGGCTGGCACAGTCGCAACCATTTACACAGGCAGGGTGCTCTGGGTGACTGCACCCCTCCCACAAAAGGGAAGGAGCCCGCCAGCTCCACACATCGAGTGCAGTGCGGGCTCTCCCCTTGGTTTTCCTCAGATCCGTCTCCTTTGTTTCTGTCTACCCCTGTGATTTGGGAAGCTTCAGCACAGCCGACTGTTTGGTTTTGTATTTTGTCCTCCTGTGACAGTTTCCCTCTCCTGGATGGCAGTGTGTGGATTTCCTTTTGTCTACAACTTCTCTCTGTGTGTGAAAGCTTCCTGTCCTCCCTCCCTCGGGCCTCACTGTGCCTTGTTTCAGGGGCTGGGACCCGGCAGACAGTGATACAGTGACTTCCTTGTCCCTTTGGTTCCCACCAGCTGATGGGCAAGGTCATTTTCAAACTCGACACCTGCTTATCAAACCCGCCAGCTGCACTCCTTGGGGATGGCCCTCCCTACCCAGCAGGGGAGATAAGAATAGACTGGTGAGGGGCAGCAGGACAGGGCTTGAAGGAAGTCTTGGGACTGGGGGGGCAGGCCCTGGGGTGAGTCACGCTCCCCATGCACACGGTAGGTGGGAGTGCTCTGCCATCACAGTGGTGTTTTCCATCAGAGAGGGCAGTTGGAAAGAATATAAATTTTGTGTGCACCGTCCTCTGTGTTGTGCTTGAAGGCAACATTTCCACCTAGAAAGCAGCTTTAGGCTACCCTCTGCCGCTTAGCTTTTGGAAGTGCTGTGATTTCAGAGACTCACTGTCATGAAACACATAAATCAGAATGAAGCGTGGACTCCAGCGCAGAGGATGGGTGGCAGAAGGACAGTGTGAAAGTTGTCGTTCCTCTTTCCCTTGCACGACTGAGTGCATTACGAGGACCTCTGAACTGTGTCTTCTGTCTGAGCTTCCTGTGCATCCTGAGGACTGACCTGGTGGCTCTCAGGCCCTGTAACCTCAAGAGGTGCATTTTTATGTAAGGACAGCTGCCTTTAAGTAGAGTTGGCACCAGGTACGGTGGTGCAGGCCTGTAATCCTAGTAATTCAGGAAAGTCAAAAAAATAAGAAGGGCTGGGGAGGTAGCTTAGCACAGTGGGCTGGTGGAACGAGGCCTTTCTTACCACTAAGCACATGGTTTTGAAAAGTGGACCTGCAGCAGCGGTGAAATGTTCCTGGCTCCAGGTAGGGTGGATCCATATGCAGGCATCTGAATTTACATAATCTGGGTGTCTCTTCCAGATAATCTGAGCATATCCTTTTTTGCCTGGGGAAGTGAGTCAGTGCTAAGTGCTTGCCTGGGATGCAGAAGGCTCTGGGTTCAATGCCCCCAGTACCCTCTCCTAAAAGTTTCTTTTTGAAATTTTATAAATACACAGACTATATGGACGCCTTCCTAAGGAAGAACCCATGAAACAAGAGGTTCCAGAGCTTCAGTTTTGTTAGCTTCCTGCTCTGTCCATGTTGGGCTGTGGCAAAACAAGTTGAGGATACATTGTGAGTTCAGAAGACAGGAGGAGGTCCTTTCCTGGGCCAGATTAGAAGACAGATATGGTGTTACCCTGTGTCTACATGCAGTTACTCAGCTCTGCAGTGTAGTTAAAAAGCAACCGTAGCCGTTTGTTAAACAAATGGGTGCGACTGTGTTCCAATAAAACTTTATTTATTTATTTAAACAGGAGGTGGACTGGATAATTTGCCAACGTCTGCTCTAGACAATAACTTCAGGTCGTTTAGTAGACTTTTGCTAAGATGTCATATGTTTGGAAATGTTAAAAATAAGTTTTATAAATTTATACTTTTTTTTTTGTCTTGTCTTTTTGAGACAGAGTCTTATTACACAGTTCAGGCTGGCCTTGAGCTCACTTTGTAGCCCAGGCTGGTCTCAAACTTACAATGAACCTCCTGTCTCAGCCTCCCGAGTGCTGGGATTACAGGTATGCGCCATCATGTCCAGCTATAAATTTATACTTTCATAAGTTTAATTTTATTATAATATTACTATTAGCTTGTTTATTGAAGAAAAAATCCTTGAGAGATTTAGAAAGAATTTTTTAGAAGTCTTATAATTCCACAACTCATAATAAACACTGTTGTTGGTTGGGGTTTTTTTGTTTGTTTGTTTGTTTGTTTTTTTGATACTGGGGATCGAAGTCATAGCCTCATGCTTGCCAGGCAGGCGTTTACACTGCTGAGCTAAATCCTTGACCCCCCCCCTTTTTTTTTCTTTTAAAGAGAATAAAACAAAACAAAACAGAGTTAAGGACAGCAAAGCATATCAGAACAGAACACTGCAAGCAATACAGGTCTTCAAAACATAATGATAGGAGATTAACAATGGCTACCCTAGTTTTTTGTCTTTTTTGAGACAGGGTTTCAGTATGCAGGTCAGGCTGACCTTGAACTCACTTTGTAACCCGGGCTGGCCTCAAAGTGATCTTCCTGCCTCAGCCTCCCAGTGCTGGGATTATAGGTATGTATCACCACGCCCAACCAATAAACACTGTAATCAATGACTATTATAGGAAATTTCCATCTTGCATTGGTATGAATATGCACATTAATTATTTTAATCAAAATGGTACTGTATATGCAGGATTGTTTGCTGCTTTTCTCCAGAATCCAGAAGTGGCGTGGTCTGGGGGGAGTGTGTACATGCTGTGTGTGCCTGAGGCTGTGGCTGCTGCATCAGGTCCTAGGCATGAGGCTCCTGGCTGGCTGTGCCCCAAGGCCTTGGAAAAGTCACTTTAGCTCAGCTGTAAGATGGGATTTCATCCTGTGCACCTTCCATGGTGGCTGTGAGGATTAAGGCTGGGTCAGCAGTCAGCATGGATTTGAGTGCTCCTTGGCCGTCTGTTGTGGTAACTGCGTGGTTGTATTGTCAGGACGTGGTTCTTGGGTTTTGAGGCAGGTCCTGCAGCCCAGACAGTACTGGGACAGGGTCATGGCACCAGAGAAGTACCCGGCCCATCAGGTCCCCTCAGCATGTGCATGTCGCTCCTGGCCATAGAGGGAGTCAGCATCCTTGGTGGGCGCCCCTGAGGGCCTGTCTGAAGCAGCACCCTTCACGTCCTCAGGACCCCGCTTCTGGTCAGGACCTCTCGTCTTCCCTCAGCCAAGCAGATGCGGTGCCAATGCTGCAGGGGTGATGGAGGCGCAGGGCCTGCACAGACAAAGCTTCTCCTAAAGCTGAGGCGTGTTGATCCCCTCACAGCTGTAAGGGGCTGGATGTGCTCATCCCTTCTACAGGTGAGGAAATCAGTCTTGGGTCACACAGTAGGATGAACGAGAGCGTTTGGACACCTCTTTTGCTTTTTTGGGGGGGAATACTGGGAATTGAACTCAAGACCTCATACTTGCCAGGCAGGCCCTGTGCCACTGAGCTATATCCCAAGCCGCTGGACACTTTTCTTTCTGATGTTAAATCCACACTTGTCTTTGCTTTGGTTTTGATCAGATTTCTCAGCCTCCACACTGCTGACACTTTGGGTAGCGGAATTCTTTACTGTAGGAGGTGTCCCGTGCCCTCTAGGTTGTTTAGCAACATCCCTGCCATCTCCCACTGGGTTCTAGGAAGGAGCACCTCCTCTGAGTTGTGGTAAACAACTAACTATGTCCCTAGATATTGCCATGTGTGCCTGGGGTGGGGGAGGGGCAAAAGAGCAGGCATATTTCTGTCACACCCAGCACACCAACATTTCAACCAAGGACAGATGGCATGTATGGTGGTAACTTTGTAAGATGATGGGTTCGTGGCACATGCCTGTAATCCCAGAACTCTGGGAGGCTGAGGCAGGAAGATCGAAAGTTCAAGCTCAGCGTGGGCCAGTAGGGGACTGAATGAGACCCCATCTGAAGGAAAGGGCTGGGGATGTAGCTCAGTGTGAAGGCCCTGGTTTCAGTAACCTCCCACCCCCATTCTGTGACCTAGTGACCTAGGTGATGTAGGTAGCTATCTCAGTTTTCCTAAGTGTACTCTGTACTACAGCAGAACTAACAATGCACTCTCAAAATGTGTCCCGAAGGGAGCAGCAGTTGACTGTGTATGTGTGGGGAGGGGGGTTGGGAGGAACTCGGTACCAAACTTTGATTACTGTCCTAGCACGTGCACATGGGAGATCTTCAGTGAATTCAGCTTTAGGGCAGGAAAAAAATGAGATTCTAGAGCAGTAACAGCAGACCTCTTAGAACTTTCAGTAACAACTAGCCTGTGCCACGGGTTCGCTGTCACTGTTCTAGACCGTGTACTTGAAAGGGTGGTGCGGATAGAGATTCCAGGCAGTGTAACTTCATCTCCTGCTGCCGAGAATGGTTTTGTTCTCATCCGTTGTGTTTGTGAGTATTCTTCAGTAGGCTGTGTGCCTCCTGCCTCAGTAAAGATGGCAAGGTGACCCCTGTGCCACGTCCTTGACCTTCCATCCATGAGGCACTTAGAGATAGCATGCCCCAACTAGGGATGGAGCGGGAGCATTTCCTGCTGCCGTGCCCTGCTCTATCTGCTTTGAAATTTTGTTTTTATTTTTGTTTTTTTTTTTGAGACAGTCTTGCTGTGTAGCCCAGGCTGGCCTTGAACTTGTGGTGCTCCTCCTGCCTCAGCCTCCCCAGTGCTGGGATTATGGGCATTCACCAGCACACCCGGCCTTGGAATTTCCTCTGGGTCTCCCTGTTGGAGCTCTTATGCCACTTCTCAACAATCATCATTTTCTTATTTTCTTCTTTACCTTCTGCTGCTTTTTCCTCTGTTCTAAGTCTAATGGAGTTTCTGTAAGTTATGAGTAAACAGTGAATGAGGTCCTGGATGCCTCTTCCTTGGAATAAAGTTTATTTTATTTTGGTTTTTTGAGACAGGATCTCTCAGTGTAGCCCAGGCTGGCCTCAAACTTGCAGTACTGGCCTCGTACCTTAGTTTCCCAAGTGCTGGGATTGCAGGTGAGCACCACCATGCCCAGATTGGAGGAAAGTGTATTTGTATAAAACAGCCCATGTCTGTTCTTCACAAGAGCTCCCTGTTGATGGTGGAGGCCCTTTCATGAGCACTGGCACACCTAGTTCTCTGCAGTTGGGGTTTAGGAGTTTGGGCTCAGGGGAAAAAGACTCTTGACTGTGAATAGGGCCCAAGACAAGGTAAGCAGTTTTACATACCTGAAGCTGGCGAGCAAGGCACAGGTTGGAAATTTTCATCTTAAAATCCTCCAAGCCACGCATAGAGGATGGTACAGGTAGCTTTGGGGGTGTAGGCCTGCAGCACGCCCCGTGTAGTCGATGTCGGTGTGCGCGGTTGTCTCACGGTGAGGAGGGCAGGTGTAGTTTTTAGTAATGCTGGAGGGCATGGATGGGAGTGTCCCTCCCTGAACTCTGGGCAGCAGAGGTGCCTGTGCTGTGGCTCCCGCCCATCGGAACAAGGTGTAGACAGCCCTGAGGCCCGGTGGCCTTGTTCAAGTTTACAGGTTCATGGTAGTGCTGTGCCGCAGTTTCTTTACCTCTAAACTGGTGTTAGTACCAGCGCTCAGAGCAAAGCGAGAGCTAATTGTTAGCGGTTGTGCTACTGCTGCTAACATTGCCATTGTCATTATTGTCAGTGAGACGTGGGGCTGGTTTGGGGAGAGTTTCCTTCCCTGTCTCCAGGAGAGGTGGCGAGTCCCACCCTCCTGCACCAGCACGTGCGTTGCTGCACCCTGCTGCGTGCCTTGGGCCTTGTCCACAACTCTGCCTTTGCTGTGGCTGCAGTGGGGCTTGCTGTAGGAGCTGTGGTGACTATGCTCACTCGGGCCTCTCCCCCAGGCTGACAAAATGCAGATGCGGCTCCGCCAGCTCTGAAACCCTCCCGCCCCTGGCCTCCCCACCCCGGCTCCCAAGCTTGTGCTCTTGGCTGAGGGACTGGATGAGGGGTGGGAGTGGGGATCATGCGTGAACTCCAGACTCCCACAAACGTCAAAGGGTCCCAGGGAGCTTTTAAGCCGGCTCTGGGTGTCCTGGCAGGCTGGAGTACAGGGCCCCGTCTCAGTGGATCCCCACTTAATGGATTTTTAATACTGTTTTTTATGAAATATTTTGACTTCAGAATTCACTCATGAATGTTCCAGCAGAAGCGAAAAGTGAAAAATTCAAGCAGTATGTTGAAGTCAGGAAAAAGCCAAACTTAGGAAAAAGAGCCTCAGACTCGGGTACTCCTG
>RJWT010029080.1:0-15027 GCA_004365215.1 Cuniculus paca | reverse complement strand
CCCAGGCTGGCCTCAAGCTTGTGGTGACCCTCCTTCCTTTGCCTCCCAAGTAGTTGGGATTATAAGCATGCACCTCTCTATCCTGCTGATCTGTGTCCTTTTGAGCACCATTAATCATATGGGGCACTTTGTAATGTATCTTCTGATGATAATAATGTAGTGCCTACCCAGTCCCTTCTTCCAAACTCTTTGTAGCTAAAGCTACTTGGCCCTTCTTCATAGGTCAGTCCCCTTCAAGGTTCTTGGATCTGTCTTACATTTGTTCTTGGAAAGTTTTGGGAACCACATGTCAATGTTTGAGGGCTTAAGAGTGATGATACTATGACATCAATGTCTCTTCTGAGTGGTCTTTTTTTCAGTAGCTCCAGGAAAGGGAGAGAGTCCCTGTTGTAGAAGTCCCCTCACTCGTAGATGTCCTACTTTGCACGTGGATAGGTGATTCATCTTATCTCATAGTCTTCAGATTGAACCTTACCTTCCACTTTTACTCTCAACTCTATACAACAGGGCTGGCTGCGCAGGATTTTCAGCTTGACCAATATTATAACTATATTTCAGTAGAAAAGGGAAGCGTTATTCATTTTACCCAAAACAGTGCTTTGCATCTTCCAGTGAGTCTCAAAACTGTCTCTAAATTCTTATTATAATTTTTTCTGTAGCCTAATGTTCACTCAACTTAAAATGTATATCACTGACATGGTATCATCTCCAGGCAAACCCATGTCTCAGACTAGAAAATACTTTCACAATTAGTTCTTACATTTTAAGAAAGAGAGAAGAATTCAGAGGCCTCAAATTTAGTTCTTTTTTGTCTAGCGAAGGCACTCAAGGGAAGTTAGGGCTTCCTTTCCTCCAAAATTGATTCCTCAGACCACTTCTTCCAGAAGTTCCAAAGGCCTCATTCAGCTATCTGTCTTTCTCAGCTATCAGAAATTCTGACCCAAGTAGGCTACTTGCATCTGCGACTAGCCTCTGGGCTGTGTCTAGAAACATGTGAACAAACATAACTTTTTTTTACCAGAAAGAGTGTTACTTTCCTAGAGTATAACACAAAAGGTTTTCTTGCATTTTTCATCAGAGGAGACTTCCAGTCAGTCTGCAGATAGCCTTGAAAGGTACCCCTGCTCTCCTCTTATTTGTAACCTCAGTTCCAACTCCACCTTGATAGTGACCCAGCAGAGCAAGTCCATGCAGATCCTGTGAGGGCTACAGAGGCTCCTTGGGGTGTGTTTTAATCTAGCTTTTCATCAGTGTGACCAAATACTTGAGAAAAACATTTTAAGAGGAAAAAAAGTTTTATTTTGGCTCATGGTTGCAGAGGTTACCGTCCATGGTTGGCTGGCCCCATTGTTTTAGGCCTGTAGTAAGGCAAACACTTTGTCAGAAGGATGTGGAAGAGAAAAACTGCTCACTTCATGATTGTCAGAAATAAGAAAGAGAGAGAGGGAGACAGAGAGAAAGAAAGAGAAAAAGACAGACAGACAGACACAGAACTGGAAAGAAGGTAGTTTTGCAGATTTTGTAGAATGCAGTGTTTATATAATTTTTTGATTTCTCTACCATAACAAAGCTATTGCATTTAATTATTTTAAAATACTATTTAGATACAGAAGACTATAACAAAAATTTGTGCTCCCTTTCAAGATGAAGAGTTATTGCAGGCAAACAGCTCTCTAGTGAGAGAACTCTAGTCTCAGTTTCTGCTAGATGTAGAAGTGACCTTGTGACTCGTTCTTATAAAAAAAATCCTGTATCAGTCAGGGTTTTCTAGAGAAACAGATATAACACAAGATGTACAACTATATAAGAAATCACAAGATTGGCTCACAATGGTCCACCACAGTCAGATGAGGGAGTGTGCAGAGGGTGTCTACATGCTGGAGACTGAAGGGTCCAACCCAAGGGCGGGAGCTTACCGCAGTGTCCTGAGCAAGTCCGTATCAGGAGGCTGATGGGTCTGTAGTGGAACACTGAAGAATCTATGATGAAAGACTGAAGAGTCTGCAACGAAGACTGAAGAGTCCCAGGCAGGAGACAAACAGTCTGTTCCAGGAGACCATGTCCAAGCTGAAGGGGAAGACTGGAATTCCTCCTGAGAACCAGCAGTCAGTCCTTCCTTATTTGCCTTTTATTGTATGCAGGCTACTCCTGTGGGGTGAGTGTAGCACTCACACTCTACGTGTTCTCCTCTTGCACCAGCTGATAATGTTATAAACTAAGGACCCTGACCCTCTGCTGAATTACTTAAACTTCTGATCTTCTCAAATTGACATAATGAACAATATCCTAGAATTGTAATGGCTTGTCCTCTACATCCCAAGACACAGAACTGCTGAATCCCTTAGTTAAGCTTCTAGACTTCTTTAGCTGACACAGTGTAAACCATAACAGATCCTAAGCAGAGGGAAGCATCACCTTTGGGCTGAGGTACTTAACTTCTAGGCACATTGCCTTTCATCTCTCTGATTGTCATCGAGCTGAATGCAAAAGATCCACAGAGATGAAGGTCTGGGGAAGGGTGGAGCCACAAGATATTAGGAGTTGGATCCTGAGTCACTATTTTAAAGGAGAGCTGCTTGCTCAGGAATTTCTACTCCACATTTGTGAGAGTATGAAACGAGCCTTTATTGTGCTAAGTTATTGAGATTTGGGGTTATTTGTTATAGCAGCTGGATTTTATTACCCTCACTAATACACCCAAATTTCTTAGAATGGAGAAGAGAATGAAGAAGACAACTCAGTGGTATGATGTACACATTTAGGAGTTCTATGACTTCTTTGTGGATCAATATTTTATCATAAAGCTTGTCTCTTTTTCTGTAATATACTTTTCTCTGAATTCTATATGACATTGATGTTGCCACTCTTGCTTAGTTTTCATTGTTCATATGATTTTTTTTTCATTCTTTAACTTTAAATCTTCCTGTGTTGTTATCTTTGAAATGAGTTAATTACAGGCAGAGTATAATTGGAAAGATGAAAAAGAGGAAGGCAAGGGAGAAGACCGGGTGGGGTCATGGGCCACACATGTAAAACAACACAGAGAACTAGAAACCCAGTGCCTGGCATTCCATACTTCACAACTGAAATCAGCATCTCTCTTTGTGCTGCCTAAAAATACAGTACTCTAATCTAATTGTTATTAAATTGCACTATGCTCCAGTGCAGAGGGGTTAGAGACTGGTGAGACAGAGTACCTTAAGTCTCACAGTGCCTGCCAAACAGAAGCAATGATATATGTTTGTCCAACTGGATAGCTTGAGAGTGAGATGTGAAACAAAATACAAGATACATATCCAAACACGACTGTGGGAACAGATAATAGCACAATTCATTTTGCTTGCCTATAGTGTACGACATTTACTTCTAGAGAAGAGGCAGCAGTTTCCGGATGTTTCTCCTGTCCCAGGAATAGACAGCCTCGAGTTCCTTACAGCTCTTAGAAACGAAGCTCGCAGCTGGGCCTCAGCTCATGCCAGCGCTCTGGGAATCTCCAGACCGCCTGCTTCTTCCATAGTGATCCTTCCCATCCAGGTTGCCCTTTGCTGGTTCCCTTCCTTCTTCCTGCCCACATCCCTGCAGCATTGTTATGCTTCCTTCCCTTCCCTTCTCTGCTCTTGGGAAACCAGGACTCTCCACTACCAGGGAAATTTTCATGCCTACTTCCCCGTTTGGTTACCAGCCCCCACTGTGCCTCCAAGGCCCTGATCCCAACACTCGTCTTCTCTGGTCCTCTGGAAAGAGGGGCAGCACCACGGCTCTCGTGTTGCCATGGGAGAAGGTCCTGCACCCCACCGTCCCAATGAGAGTCACCCCACCTGTCTCCCCTTCTGCTCTCACCAGTCAAGTTCAGGCTTGGAAGAGGCTTCTTAGGGAACAGGCGCTTGGCCTGGCCCTGTGGTTTCCCCACTTCTCACGATGGTCCAGGTTTGGTTCTATTTTTATTGCTTTAAACATGTTTCTTGATCTTTGAAGTAAAATGTGATTACCAAATATTCTGTACAATTGGGGTGATGATGGGTTGGAGGGTTCATTTCTCAGGCTGCTTTTGGATCTCATTGGTACGGCTCTTCATTACTTAGTTCTGCCCCTTGAGGGCGCCAGAGACTGCTTTGCCACACAGAGACTGGCACGGAGTCACTGACCAGCCTGGGAAGTTTCACACTGGGCATTGCTCTGCAGAGTTCCGTATGACAGGGAATTAATAGCTAGGCTAGTGCAGTGATGCTTCTGAGTCCTATTGTCAGCTCTGCTATCAACCAGCTGTGTGGCTTTCAAGTCATTTAACCTCTGGGTTTCAACTTCCTCCTCTGTAAAAGGATGAGGATAAAACACACTGGCCTAAAAGACTTCTTCCAGATTTAGTGTTTCAAATTCCTTTGCACACTGAGGAAAACTTGGAAATGTAGAACAGCACAGCTTTTTATTTCCGGAGCTTTTGAAAGTGCCCCTGCTTTGGATACAGACTTCTCTGTCCTGGGCATTGACTTCAACAGAAATCAGTTAGGGAAGGGTGGCTGGAAAAGGTGTGGACAGAGCTGTGAGTGACAACAGCAGAGAGTATGAGGCAGGAGATAAATTAGGGGTGGGACTCTCATGAAGTTTCCCTGTACAGGGTCCCAGCCAGTGCTAGGAAAAGGTGCCGAGGAAGACAGGCATGACCTCTTTGTAACCATCCCAAACTCTCTAGAACTGTGTGTGAAATAACAGCTATGAAATGCAGTGCCAACCAAATCTACTCGGGCGCCCCATGGAAGTGGGACATTATCTCAGTCGTATTCCAAGGACAGGTGAGCTTCCTTTGTCAGCTCCCATCCACACTCGAGGTATGTGTGACATTTTGGTTCCCGCCAACTCCTTGGGTGGGAAGAGAAAATGCAGCATGCTGCATTGGTCCTGAATGAATGAATGAATTAATAAATGAAAGAAAGAGAAAGCACTGTCCTCAGGAGACCAGGACTCTCCACCACTCTTTATTCACTGGGAGGACGATATTTGCCCAGCTCTTACAAGGGGTGTCTCTCACTCCCAGGCAGAGAGGATGTGGTGGTAAAGCACTGGGACCAGGCTCGCTGACCTGCACAGTGAGTGGCTATTGGTGGGATTCAGAATCTAAAGAGAGCACGTGGGGGTGGGGAGAAGGGTGGTCTTACACATTGTCAATGTGAGGCGACAGGCAGGGGCAGCCCGAGATGCTCTGAATGCTGCACAAGCCACCTTATTCTGTTGGTGGCAACATCAAAATGCATCTCCTTGCCATGTAGGGATGTCACTTAGGGGACATGGGTCAGTAAAGCAAGATAGAAGCCTGGGGCATGGGATACATGCCTGTAATCTCAACACTCTGGGCGGCTGAGACAGGAGGAGCCCAAGTTCAAGTGCAGTGTGGGGAACTTAGCGACTTAGCCAGACCCTGTCTCAAAAACAGGTCGGAGGAGGGGTGCTGGATAGGTGCCAAGGCCCTGGCTTCAATCCCCAGGACTGAAAACAAAAACAAAAGTCTGGGAAGAGGATTGTCTAGAGGAGTGTGGAGGCGGTGGGATCCCCAGGACCCTGCACAGAGGCCACTGCCATACCAATCTGTAGGCCTCACCACTGTCCCCGAGGAGCCACAGGCGGGCAAAGACTGCTCCCTTGTGTCTTGGCTTCTTGGACAGGCCTCTTTCCAGAGATCGTCTTTCTCTGAGGGCGGGTGTGGTACGTAGATCACAATGGAGAGGGTTATAAAAGTCATATTGAAAAGGAGGGTGCACCGAAGGGTTGGTTGGCTGCAGGGTTTGCCTTCTAGACCTAGCCCCCTGCTTGTCCTCATGCAAACTTAGAAACGCCCCTAACCTCCTGGAGCCTCGGTACCTTATCTGCACAAAGGAAACTGGACTCGCACCTCTGTCAGGCTCTCCTGAGGATTAGGTGAAATACTGTAACAAAAGGGCTTTTTATGCTGTAGGGCATGGCATGAAAATAAGGTCTCATTATGAGAGGCAGAGGCAACGAGGGTGCATCAGAGTGCCGAAATTACGGTTATCGTTCCCAAGTGGTGGTGTCTGGAGCACAGAGTCTGGTAGAGCTATGTCTACTGGGTGAGTCTGGTGTTAGCAATTTAAATGCTGAGGCCAACACTGCGTGGGCTGAATCCTTGGTTTGGAGTTGGCATGGTGTGCTGGTCAGCAGACCTTTTGTAGTAGGCTGGGCGGGGACTAATGAGGTACCCACAAATTGTCTGCTAGTTCTTTTTTTTACACAGGAAACCTAGTTCTACCTTGTTATGGTTGCCCACAACTTATATGACTGCCTGCAGTGACCAGAAACTTTATTGCTTTGTAATCCACTGAAGCCATGAATGCTTTCCTGGTGGCCAGAAAAATCCCACACCCAGACAATACAGACACCCAGCGGTCTGGTCACAGGGCCTAGGAGAAATCCAGTGGCCAGATACTGTAGTGTATTCCCAAAACCCATCTCTGGAAACTGGGCATATGTCTGTAATTTCAGCTATCCATAGGTTGAGGCAGGAGGATTGCTAGTATGATCAGCATAGGCAGCATACTGAGATCTTCACCTCAAGACTAGATGGATTTTCTCCTCTCAGTGTATGGTACCAGCAATGATATACATCTGAAAGTATGCATCTGACCACTGTCAATTGCGACCTTGCAATGTGGTGAACTGTGTATTTATAAGGAATGGGTGATCTTAATTGTTTTCAAATTTTGTTATTGGAACTGGAGATTAAACCCAGAGGCACTTTATATCACTGAGCTACAGTCAATTCTTTCTGTTTTGTTTTGTTTTGTTTTGTTTTGAAACAAGGTATTGCTAAATTTCCCAGGCTGCTTTCAAACTGCAGTTCTCCTGCCTCAGCCTCCTGAATATCTGGAATTAAATTGTGTACCACCATGCCTAGCTAAAACTTTGTTTGTTTATTTTATTTACAGATAGAGACTCACTATGTAATCCAGTTTGGCCTTGAACTCGAAATCCTTCTCTGCCTCAGCCCTCCAGGTGTTACTTTTTTGTTATGGTAAAATACACTCAATGAATAGCACCGTTAGTACACTTCTTCAAGGTTGTATATATTGCGACATGTATCTGAATTTTCTTTCTTTGTAAGGTTGATTAATATTCTACTGCATGTACATGACCCACTGTTTATCCCTTCCTCTGCTGCTGGACATGTGTGACGTCTCCGCCTTTTGACTATTGTGGAAATGCTGCTTACTTTTTTTTTTAAATGGAAAATTCCAACTGGGCGTGGTGGTGCACACCTTGAATTCCAGCACTTGGGAGGCTGAGGCAGGAAGATCACAGTGAGTTCCAGGCCAGCCTGGACTACATAGTGAGCCCCTGTTTCAAAAAAAAAAAGAGGCCCTAAGTACAACAATAAAAACTGATGACCAATCTGAGGTCTATAACCTCATGTACTTCCTCCTACTCCATATATTAGGAGGCATGTATCAAACATCATAAATCTGATTATTGCTTCCATTATACAGATAAGAAACTGAGGCACAGAAAGGTTATTTATCTTATCAATATTACAGAGCTCAGAAGTGATGGGCCATGATTCCAACTCAGGCAGTGTGATAACTGGGCCCATACTTGTAAGTCTTGGCTACATATGAGTGTGTGTGTGTCTGTGTGTGCACCCATGCACATATGTACACATGTGCAAAGGGTCAACTTTGAGCAAAATTGCATACATGGACAATTTGATTCTGATGCCTCTTTCTACATCCTTCTCTTTGCTCGGATACCATGTGGACTTTGGAGGAGATGGGCATGAGTTTGAAGTCTTAATTGTTCTCTGTAAACCAAGTCCAAAAGCCCTGGATGCAGCATGGTGGTGGGGACTACATGAGAGAAGGTCGGTGGAGGTGCCGGGTATCTCTAGCTTGTGACGGATGGGTTCTCGTGCTTTTTTTTCTTTCTCTCCTTGTGGGGCTGGGGCCATCTTTCCTCCACAAAAGCAGGCCTTAAGAAAATACCACCATCAGAGTGTGCCTCTCTGAGGTCAATGCAGGATTTGTGTCATTCTTTCCTTTACACTGGGGTATAGGGTGCCAGCGAGGGCAGAACAGAGGGTATGATTCCTTTGAGCCCCTCAAATCATGGTTGTGTGTGTGTATAAAGCAACTTGTAGACAAGTTTGGTCTTTATTCTCTGACTAAGAACTTTCTTGTCTGAAGGGAATTAGGACCCTGAATCAAGCAACACCTTTTTTTTAAAATCTCTTTTTCCTCTATTGGTTAAAATAGGAGGAAAAGTCCTTCTGGGGGACCCTATCATTTTCTGGCCCAAGACTGTAAAGGCACAGGACAGAGGACTGGGCTCAGACCATCTTGGCGAGCCCAGCTCATGGCCCTTCCAGATCTCTGTGACTAGGCCCCTGGATTCAATATGGGAAAGGCCACAGAACTCAGTGGACAATGGAGCAGGACTCACTGAGTGGCCAGAGAAATCTCAGGGAACATCAAAATGCATCTACAAAGAGGCTAGGGTGGGGCATGGTGGCCTCAAGCCCATGGAGTGGTGGTCAGCAAGAGCCCAACTGGCTCTTTCCTGTGCCCAGAATGTCCACTTCTGCTCTCACCCAGGGAAGTATTACGACCCTTCGGAACCAAGCCCAAGTACCAGCTCTGCTGCAGTGGTGTCCCAGGTCTCCACCTCTCCCAGATGCGTAGAAAGTTACCCCCCGGTTCTGAATGCTCATGGCACTGCTTTGACCCTTGGAGGTACCTTATGTGCTTTATTTCTGGATTCCAGACTGGACTCTTTGAGAAACTGAAGTGAGTTCCCTGAGAACAGGAATCATTTCATCTATTTCTTTCTTCTGTTCAGAGCTCATCACAGGGCTACAGTCAGCAACCAACATGCATCTGTTGAATAAGTGGTCAGATGTCTCCCCTGACAATGGAGAATAGTAGGCAATCACTCAACACACAGCAAATGGACAACATCATCCCCAACACCTGATAAATATAGGAGAATTTTTACATTACCCTAGGTGTTCAGATGGAAACCAGTTTCTTATAATCCTTCAAAATTTCCACAGAAGGAACCATAAAAACCGCCTTGCGAGCCACGCGAATGTCTTCAATGGGATTTCAGGGATTTTAATATTCTGTGGTGTGATTTGTCTGTTTAATATTCCAACTGGTCTCCAGGAGAACCTGTGTGTCACCAAGTAGTACATGTTTGTCGACTTGATTAGAAGATTTGATTCGCCTGAACGTTTCTTCTCATCTGCAGAATCATTGTTGATGTTTTTAAATTACTCTGTAATCCACAAGAAATCCAAACACCTTATGGAAGGAAATGTTATAATATCTTGTAAAACATGCCTTCCAAAAACCATTGCAACCACTCAATCTGTTTTAGTCACTTTCTCATCTGTGGGACAAAACGCCCAACACCCACGGTTTAAAGGAGAGATTTATTTCCGCTCATGTTTCAGTCCAGAGTCACCTGGTTCCAAAGCAAAGTAAAAGGGCAAGGTAAGGGGTCTGGTGGAGGAAAGCTGTACATATCGTGGTGCATAGGAAACAGAGAGAAGAGAGGAGTGAGGGACAAGAATATATTTTTCCATGTCATGCCCACAGTGGCCACCTTCAAACAGGTCTCACCTCCCCACAGCAAGCTGTTGACAAGCAGTGACATTGAGTATATTCACATTTTTGTGCAACTATCAACACTGTCCATCGCCAGAACTTTCTCATTATCCTAATATAAACTGTGTACCCATTAAACAATAACTCCAAGCCAAGGGCAGCAGCACACATCTGTCATCCCAGCTATTTGAGAGGCTGAGGCAGGAGGATTGAAAGTTAAAGGCCACTCTGGACAAAATAAAAAGGGATGGAGACATAGCTCAGTGGGAGACCACTTGCTTACCATGCATGAGGACCTGGTTCAATCTCCAATACCACACACACATACAAACAGAAATGAACAACAACAAAAATAATAACTATACTTTATTTCCTTCTGTCTGATTTTCTGTCTTTATGAATTGCCTTTTCTAGGTATTCCATATAAACGGAGTGTTCCTCCTTTTGTGACATTCATCCATGTCATAGCATGTGTCAAACCTCATTCTTTTGTGAAGGCTGAGCAATACTCCACTGCACGTGCACACCATTTTTTATTTACACATTCATCTGTTAGTAGATATTTTAGTTTCTACTTTTTGGAACATTATTATGAATAATGCTGTTATGTATATAGGTATTCAATATATGTTCAGAAATGAGCTTTTGATGACTGCCTTACTTGTATCCTCATTGGCAAACTCTATATCCATGGTACTTCCTGCTAACCAGAATATTTTATCCCTTTTTAATGAGTATATGTTTGCAATATGTAAAAAAGACATTCATTGTGGGGAATTGCATCTTCACCCCTCTTACCTCCCTTCCTCTCCCTCCCATATCCCCTCATCTGAAGATCTCCTCCTCATCTTCACATAGGCTATCTCCTTGTTTCTTATCAGCTATCTTTTATGTTACTCTTTATTTATACTTTAGGTTTCTCACATAATAGCATGCAATATTTAGCCCTCTGTGTCTGATTTATTTTACTTAGTATTGTGGTCTTAAGGTGCATCCACTTTCCTACAAATGACTCAAATTTATTTTTCTTTATGGCCGAATAGTACTCCATTTATTTATCCATTTATCTGTTGGTGGGCATCTAGGGAGCTTCCAAGATTTAGCTGTTGGAAGTTGTGCTGCTATAAATGTTAACCAGAATGTCTGACTAACCAGACTACTCCATTCCACCATTAGGCTTGGTAGGACTTTTGTGGACCCACAGTAGGCCTTGATGGGGGTGCTGCCTCTGTCTCACAGTGGACCGCAGTACCCCGGTTGTTAGGCTGGAGTCCAGGTTTGCATTTAGAGGTCCCGTCTCACCCCCTCCCGAACCCTGCGCTCCTGTAGCTGTTCGACGGGGCTGCTTTTTCACCAAGGTAGGAACATGAGGAACATGTGTTCTGAATTAAAGCTGGCTGCAGTTAAAGTGTTATCATGTGCATGGAGCTCGAATTACAGGGGCCCCTTTGGGCAGTGAATGGCACAACAGGGCTGCTCAGAGAGGTGGGAAATTCTGAGGCCCCCTTCACTGCTGCAGGAAAAGCACTCAGAATGGCGTGCAGAGGGGCCAGCTGGTGATGTCAGGGAATTTATAAAGAGATTGAAAACCCTTTTAAGGGAATGAGGCAGTTGCTAAGGATGCACAACTGTGAAAGTTAGATCTGGACAGGGTCTGAGCACTTCGTTTGCTAGCTATCCTGAAATGCATGAAACTTTAAAAAACATATTGTCCCTCTCTCTTGGTGTGGAGTTCAAAAGACGATGTTAGATATTAGAGTCAATGGAACCTGTCATGCTAATCAAAGTCGGGGATAACCAAACTGAACTTTCAGAACACAGAAAGCTCAAAGTGGGAGACCCGGTGCTGGAGATCAACAATTACTACTCGAATATGCCTGCATATACTGTGCATACGTAATATTCTTTCTTCCTTGTTTTTTTTTTTTTTTTTGAATACTGGAGATTGAACCCAGAACCTTCACACTGAACTGCATTCCTAGCACCTTTTAAAACTGTTTTATTTTGACACAGGTCTCGCTAAATTGCTCAGTTGCCCCAGCTGCACTTGAATTTGTAAGCCTCTTGCCACAGGTTCCCAGGATGCTGGGATTACAGGTGTGTGCCACCATGCCTGGCTTCTTCCTTAATTTTTAAAATCTTCATTCCTTGTGATAGTAGGGGATTGAACATAGGGCCTTGCACTGAGCTATATTTTCTTCCCTTTTTATTTTATATTTTGAGACAGAGTCTCACTAAGTTGCCCAGAGAGGGTTTGAACTTGTGATCCTCCTGCCTCGGCTTCCTGAGTAGCTGAGATTGTGGGTTTGTACCAGCAGACTCAGTGTCTTTCTTGCTTTTAAAAGCATCCTAATGAAGAGTCTGAAGGAAGGCTTATTTTTTATTTGTTTGGTTATGCTGGGGATTGAACCCAGGCCCTTATGCATACTATATATATGTTCTACCACTGAAGTACATACACCTTAGCACCTTTATTAATTCTGTTTTTAAGCAGCAACAAAGCTGCCTAACGCTTTGTACCTCTAAAGAGAGATATAAAAGCAAAACATTATGTACAATATGTATACTGTATTGCAACGCCAAGCAGAAACATTGAAACAACACCTAGGATTTGGAGGCAGATTTATTTACATCAACAGGCACTGATCAGGATCATTACCAAAAATATCAGGCCCTGATTTCTGGTGGTCTAGGGCTTATATGGGGTAAGCAGGCAGGAAGCACAGAGGCAGAATGGCTTGTCAGTTGGGAATTGGTTCTTCTAATATGCATCACAGTGACCAGCTGTTTCTAGGAGATAAAAGCAACTGGAACTGGAGCAGGAAGTATTACTTGGGCAACTAAGAAAGTGAAATATAGTGGCTTGTGGGGGGGCATTTTCTGTTATATTTCCTCCTTCTTTTAGTTTCTATGGCAAATCTTTGCTGGGACTATTAACATGATCTTTTGAGACAAGGCCCAACTAGAAGCAGTAACATTAGGGTGGTCAGTGATCAAGATGGGCTCTAGCCAAGGTCCCCAAGATTGTCTTATTACAGAGCTTTTTCCTAAATTGCTTTTAGGAAGAGACATAATTTAGGCCTGTCTGTTCTGTAATATTACTCTGGCAAGGTAAGGAGGGAGTTAATCTGGTCTAGGAGAGTGTGCATTGTGCCTTGGATGCTCACCAAATCTTGGCCAAGTGTTTGATTGATTGTTCTATTCTCTTGGAGCAACCATCCATAGAGTTTAAGGCAAAAAACACAACTATCAGGGTGCAGGGAAGCAAGGACTAGGGTAAGCAGCCTGAAAAGACACAAAAATTAAGGGGAGCAGTCCTATAAACAAGGTCCCTAGGCTTCAGCCATGTGTGGACTGGTCAGTGTCCAGAGTGACCAGAGCAGACCTCTGAATGCATTATCTCTTCAGAGTGAGCTGTCTGGTTCAGGCAAATTCCCCAGCGAATCTAAGGCTGGATTTCTAAAACTTCTAGAGGTAGTTAATATGTACCTGGGGGTTACATGTGTATGCAGGAGTGCCTACAGGTATAGCTGATCTTTTAGCTAAACTTTTATAGAGATAGTTAGAAGCTGTTTCTGTAGGGTTATAGTCTACTATATTGCATGAGGTCAGGGCCAGTGACACAGATGCTGAAGGCTCAGCTGGCTGTAGCTTGAGCTTGCAGAACAAATGGTGGGGGCAGGTCTGGCTCTGATCTTCTAGAAGCACCAGGTAAAGTTTTTCTGGCTGGCATTGATGTTTCAATCAATTGGATCCCTGAATGGAACTTAGGCCTCTAGATTGAATTATTTTGCATTGGTGGCAGATTTCCAAACAGCATCAGGAAGTAGTAGCAGGACAGCTTTTGTCAAAACAGCTTTGTCCAAGGTGACCACAGTACATCTAGCCTGTCAGTCTCCATTCCTAATAGAGCTACTTCCATCTATCAACAAGGTATATTCAGCATCTTTCAGGGGTCCATTTTTAGAACAGTTCATCCCAGTACAGCTTGTGGTACCTGGACAATTTGGTCTCACTCTAAGCTGAACTTGTCAGCTTTCTAGATCAAAAGGACAGTGGCTGTTAGAACATGGGGGAGACAGCCCTTAGTGACTGGGTCCAAGTATTTGCACAGGTAGACCACTGGGCACTTCCAGGGGCTGACAGTCTGAGTAAACATAACTCAAGGATCCAAATTTTATAGTTCCAAGAAACTTCCAGAGTTGTTTTTTTCTTGTAACAAGTTTCTGCCAGATATCATAGCAGAGCTTTCATGCCTTTCCAGAAGGCAGCTTGGGTGTCATCAATCAGAAGTGTAGTGAGTTTTTCCAAAGAGGGTAAACAAGTTTTTGAACCTCTGAGAGGCTGAGTCCAGGTCAGTTAACCTTTGCATCCATAACTGGGGTCTTTGTGAAGAGGGGCTGGCTGACAGGAGCCAAAGGCCGAAGAAGGCATTCTTTAGGTTCAGGCAGATGTATCAGTAGGCTGTGTGTGGCATAAGACTGAGGCAATGTATATGGAGGGCAATTGTAATGGCACGGGCAGCTCAGAGTTGTTGAGCTGGCTTTACAGGCAGGAGAGGTATATTTCAGCAGTTCGACAGTCTATAAACATTCTGTGGTTTTGAAACATCTGGATGTGTGGTTGAATTTCTAGCCAAGTCTCTTGTGGAATGGGATACTGTTTGACACAGGTGGCGGTTTCCCCAGGATGGAGTTTCATAGTCAGAGTCAAGTGGTTGATGGCCCAATCTTGAGGCCCAGGGAACAGTGACAGAATTGTAGGGCTGGAAGGGACAGAGAAATAGGCTGTCTCAGAGTGACCAAATCTGTTGTCAGAGCCTCCCTGAAAATAGTGGGAGAGTTTCCACACCTTTGTGGCAATAGAGTAACAGTCCAAAAAGGGTGTGTGGGTTGGGAACTGCAGAATGTAAAGTGATGGCTGCATTGTTGATGGCATGGAAACTTTGCCCAAGGTGATTAGCAGTCTATCAACCTGATATGTGACTGGATGCTCATTTGTGTTTCTCATGACATCTGACAGCAATGGGGGTCACGGTGAGGTGGCATGGTTGATGGCCAGAACCAGAGGTGAGTCTTTAGTCTATACCTCTGGGAGGAGAGTTTTCAAAACTTCAGGATTGTGGTTATCTGTCTCAGGCTGATGCAGTTGTCATCTTCCTCTTGGGGAACAGTCAAAGTTGAAAGTGTGGGGTTAAACAAGATGGAGGCTGACTGGTTTGGTGCAAAGGAAATGGACACTTCTAACTTGGAGAGGAGGTCTCTTCCTGTAAGTGGTGTGGGGACTGGCTTATATAGGAATTCATATTTGGTGAGATGCCCTCTATCTTGGTTACTTTCCTCTCATTGCTGGAACAAAACACATGACAGCCAAACTGAAGCAAGGAAAGGTTTATTTAGCTTACAGTTTCTGGGGATTT
>RJWT010029079.1:0-15033 GCA_004365215.1 Cuniculus paca | reverse complement strand
GTCCGTGCAGAGAGACTTGACTCTGGATTGATACTAAGCAACTTTAACTTGTATGGCATTTCTGGAGGTTCCAGTAATAAAATACAGGGTCATCTGTAAGTTATTTCATCTTGAGTCATGACCATCTGCAGTAACCATTGAAAGTTATTTGAATAGAATTAATTTATTTCTCTCTTATTTTGAATGAATGTTAATAAATGTTAGGAGAGTCTAATTTTTGAGAGTCTAATTGGTGATCATCATTTTATTTATATTATATGATTTAGGTATGACTGCAAATATGAGTGTGGGGTGGGGGAGAGAAAGAGAGATACTATATGCAATTCAGTGTTACCCAGTATCCTTGTAGCCACCTTTCACGTAGAATATGGTGAGAGTGTCCGCCAGAGTTGTGCAATGTGATAACCCTATATTAGAGGACACTCTTATTTTGTTGGCTAGGACTCTTCTATTTTGTTTGTTTGTTGGTTGGTTTGTTTGCTTGTTTGTTGAGACAGGGCCTTGCTGTGTAGCTCAAACTGACCTTGAATTGATTATGTAATCCAGGGTGGCTTTGAACTCACAGGTAGTCCTCTTGCCTCAGTCACCCAAGTGTTAGGATCATGTCTAGCACTCGTGTCTTTAGAGAACTGGGCAGCCCTCATTTCATCATAATTCTGCACCGTCCCTCTGGTTGGGTAGACCTAACAATCCCCCTTGACCCATGCCTCAGTTTGGCCATTTGAGCCAGGGTTGGCTTGTCTAACCACTCCATTTCCTAGCCACATTCAGTTTAGAGATATTCCTGACTAAAGACAGATCAGTAAGAGTAGCTGGGAAGTGTGCTGGAGATAAGTGATTCTCCTTTTGGATCCTGAGTGGAAAGCTCATCTAAACCTGGAGCTCCTGGTAACCTTATTATTACTATATAGCAAGAGCTTGCCTGAAAAAGGTTATAACATTATTTGAGCACCTGAATCCAGTCATGTTGAAGACATTGGACTTTAATGAGTCCATTAACATCTTTCTCCTGAAAAGCTAGTTGATTTCTACTTCTGTCTTTTGGTATCAAAGTTTCAACAAATATAGGTCAGTAATACCATCTCCATGGGTCTCTGAGAAAATAGTGTGGCTAAGCTGAGTCAGTAACTGATGGAAACAACATTCTAGAATAAGGCAATGTGATACATCTATCTTTTCATTCCACTGCCTCCCCAAGCCAATGAAAATCATCACAATTGATAGAAATCACGCTGATTTATCATTAGGCTTTCTAACACATGATATCATTTCTACATAGTTTCCATGTTCCAAATTTTATGCTAATTCCAACTAGTAAATTTATGAAGCAAGGTTACCACTCTTTGCTATAGAAATATTTTCCTGCTTACAAAGCTTTAGAGAATATTTCAATGAGCCTTGTCAAAAAATTCTTTTTAAATACCAACTAAGTACATAGATTGGGATTGATGTTCCATAAGAAAAGAAAAAAAATAAAATAAATCCCACCTTTTCAAGTCCTTCTATTCCAGTATGGAGAATTAAGTGTCATAATACCAACACAGTTAGGAATGAAAATTATATAGTACTAAATAAGAAGCAATGGGAGCAGCATATCCTAGAGCACTTGAATAGAACTTTCTGCATAAGGAAAATGTTCTGTATTTTCTTTGTTTAATACGGTAGATACTAACCATAAGTCGCTACTGGGTACTTGAAATGTAGCTCATTCAACTGAAGAACTCAATAGCTAGTGGTCGCTATATTGGCAGGTGCGGTTCGGGACAAATAAATAATTACATAACAGTAACTCCATGGAATGGAGAAAATGGCAAAGACAAGATTTGCATAAACTGGAGTTGAGCTCATAGGGAGTGATGTGAGAAATGATATACATTAAAGGTGACTGGCATCAAATCATAAAAGATGTTAAAAGGTGTTGGCTTTGGGCTTTGCTTTTGGTCAGTTGGGAGCACGTTGCTCCTGAGTTAGAAAGTATGAGTTCAGCCTGATACTATAGGAAGATTATTCTGGCAGCTGAGGGCATGTGCATCACAGAAGTGGAGACGCCCCGTATGAGACCACAGGGAGAGGCCAAACAAGTTAATGGCAGCCTGAACTAAGACAGTGCAAAAGAAAATGTAGTAAAAAGACAAATGGGAAATATATTATGAAAGTAGAGACAAGACCACTAAGAACTGATTGGAAGAGTTGAAGAACAAAGAAGGGAAACGTATTTTGGGAAACAAAAGATAGAAGAAAAGTTAGAAATAAATTTGCCAGTATACCCACCTGATGTAGAGAGATACTTTGAGTTTTGTTTTAGGATCTTTTGGGTTAAGTTGTGATGTTACAAATATAATTATAAAATTAAAGCAAAATCTTTGAAGATGCAGTAGATATTTGAGTTACATGCATGTGTAGATCAGGGAGCAACAAACAATAGACCTCAGGCTAAATCTGGCTTACTGATTGTTTTGTGAATTAAAGTCTATTGGAGCACAGGTTTACATTTTATCTATAACAGTTTGAAGGATAAAATGAAGAGTTGAATATTCCAGTAGGCTGCTATGTCAACAAAGTTGAAATCATTCATATTTACTATCGAGTCCTTTGTACAGTAGAATATATTTGCTGACTTTGATATTGTCTGAGTTACCTTTTTCATTGCTGAGACAAAAATACCCACAAGTTAAAGGAGGAAAGGTTTCTTTCAGCTCATGGTTTTAGAGGATTCAGTGCATAGTCAGCTGGTTCCAAGGCAGAGTGGCATAGCAGAGGAGCATGACAGAGGAGAAACAGTCCATGGTAGAGCAGGCAGGAGGCAGCGGCAGCAACAACAGCAGCAGCAGCAGCAAAAAAAGCCTCCCTTCCCCTTTATTCCCATTCAGGTCATAAAATATTTGAATCTTGCCACCCACACCCAGGGTGAGCAAGATTCCCATTACCCACACCCAGCACTATGCTAAACCAGTCAGAGGATTAATTTAGTTCTACATACCCTTAATACCAGTATTACATACCCTAGATCCTGTCACTTCCAAAAGGCCCACTATGAGTGCATGAGGCTTTGAGGAAACATCTAGATACAAGTCATAACAGACACAAATGATAGAAATCACCAGAATATATGACATCTCAATAATTTCCATATAGAAACTTCTGTTTCTCAGTGGAACTCAGTAGCATGCTCCACTGTTATTATATTGACACATTGGGATATATTAATTGCATTCAGAATGAAAATAGGGAGCTCTTTCATGATCCTAAGATATCACTTGGATCATTAAGAAAAGAATAAATCATTCTCCAAGTAAGATTATTACTAAATACATTGTATTTTTGTCTAGTTATTTGGATTGTGATACTCTTCCTATGACTTATAGTTGATTCCTTATTAACTGTAGTATTTTATTAAAGGGAACACTACATTCTCTACCTTAGGTCAAGTGATACATATTTCAACCTTATGGAATTTTTACTTTGTTGAAGTTTTATCAATTCACAGATATTAAATAAGGTCTGAAGCATAAGTTTCAAGCCCAAGCTTGTGTTATCAGAGAGGTATAACAGCTGTTTTTATCTTAAAGGTAGTATATATTTAAGTATTAATAAGGTCTTAGTTCACTTATGCTTTTAAAACTAGAAGTCATAAATTTGGTGAGTCAAAAGCAATAGAAATTTATTTCTCATAGTTCTAAGAGTTGAAAGCCCTAACTCAAATCACCAACAGATTAGTGTCTGATGAGAATCCATTCTCTGGTTCAGAGAGGGCCCTATTGTTGCTGAAACCTCACATGACAGGAGCAGGAATTTGCTTGGACCTTGATCATAAAGACACTAATTTTATTTATAAGGGTTCCACTCTCATGACCTAACCGCTTTCCAAAATACCACTTCCTAGTACTATCAGCTTAGTATTTTGCTGCATCTAAATTTGGCAAAACATTAAAATAATTGTACATGCCAAAAACTTGTGCTTTGTTTCCAAAAATTATTTGAAAAAGGAATCATTTTAAATGAAGGGTAGAAGACACTACCTTTATAATAGACTAAAATGTTTATACAATTCAATAACTCCCTACAGATTATCCTTCACTGAGCAGACTTTACTCTGCAATTATAAAATATTTCGGCATGGATATTCTCTCAATACAGCTATTGTGGTCAACAGAGAAAAGTCAATAAAGGCTGTCAAAAGTGTGAAATGTACTATTTTAAAAGGTGATTTTAAAGAAGATCATAGGCAGTTTGGTGGAAAAAATAATAAAGATAGGCAGAGTGTGGAGGACTTTTAGAGTGGCAAAATTACTGAGTATGTAACATACGTCATTACAGATTCATTCAAACCCATAGGATGTTCAAACACCTGGGCGGACCCCTTGCCATGAACTATGGCTGTGAGTGACCTGGGTCCATGCGGATTCATCAATGGGAACAAAATATCCTCTCTGGTGAGGGTTTGATGACGGAGGAGGTTACCCAGGTGTGACGTCACAGGGTTTATGAAAAATCTCTACCTTCCACTCAGTTCTGCTGGGAATCCCACACTTTTCCTAAAGTTCACTTTAAAATAATTACAAAAGATTTTCAATGTCCTGATGCTAGAGATAGATATAGATTTTGAAGATTGTATGACATAAACAAAATGGTACGATTCCCTTGTATTTTTAATATTCAGAAAATCAACATAAAAAAGTTCTTTACTTTATACACACACACATATGTACTTTCTAAATTTTTAGGCGGAGTGATTAAAATGTTGTTGAAATAGAATTTCTTTATAAGTCAACTGATATGTAATAGAAGCGTAGGCCCAAACAGTACCAGCAACATCAAACCACACTCAGCAGCAGTGACCTCTCAGGCCTGCTCTGTCTGATCTAGATGAGTCCTTACTACGTGTGACCTTCTAACACCATGAGCTCAGACTTTGCCTAAGAGGAACAAAGCAAGACCCAGAGCGCCGAGGTCCACAAACCTGTAGCTTGAAGCCTAAACACATCTTTCACTTTGCTTGTTTGCTGTCTTGACAGTAATTTCAAATAAGTACATCTTTAGAAAAAGAAAGAAATTATTATTGTCTTCCATTTTACAGTCCAGATCAGCCTTTATCCTCATATTTCTGATTTAACTAGAATTTTTTTTGATAGTTATATTTAGGACCATAGATAAAGTGGTTGAAGTAAAAGAGATAAATTCTCATTTTCTCTAGAGGAGTTATCATTTGATAGTCAATGTCTAAAATTTTAAAGATAATCCAGAAATAGGGTTAAGAGATACTATGTATGAATATAGGAATAAATAACATAAGCAACATCTAAGAGTGTTGAAAGCAGGGAATGAATTTAGGGGTAAGGGGACAAGAAACGGTACTAAACAATTTGCTATTATAAATTTTAATTTTTAAAACGATAACCATGTATATTTTGATTTTTAAAAGGTGGACAAGTTTTGTTTTCTTTACTACAAAATTAAATGCCTAATTCACATAGCAGGAGGTCAAAATTTCCTGTCCCTGTCATCCCCACTTTTCATAGGTTTCTGGTTATAGTCTAACTTCCTAATTTCTGTGCAAGAAATTACTAGTTCACCATATTAGGAGGACTGTGAAGTCTACCCTAAATAACCTCAGAAATGCTGAACTATTATGAAAGGTTTTCTAGTAAGTTCAGTTTCAATCCCATCATCAATGAAGATTGTGCTAACTCAAAGCAATTTAACAAATATACAGCTAATTAGAATCTAGAAAAGTAGCAATATCCTTTATTTTCTTATATGCCACTTCCAACATGACACACTATGATTAATTAACTGAAAAGATGACCTCTGACCTGCAGACATTCTTGTCATCAAGTTAAGAGAGCAGGGTCCCCTCCCTTCCCACTTCTGTCCCTAGAGAGGAGACTTGTGAGAGAGCACTGTTGTAAGTCAAGACCACTGCTGGGTGGAAATTCTCAGATTCAATAAACAAAGTTGCATATTAAGATTAAGTTTGCTACTGAACCCTTTTTTGCTGGTCAATGCCTGCTCCTTCCTCCAGCTTCTCAGGAAACAAGCCGAGAATGCTGAGTGCTAATGGGCTGGCCCCCTTGTCTCCCTGTAATATGCTGTCTGGACGCTTACTGAAGAGCAGTCATCGTCTTGCAGGAGCTGCTGTGACTTGTTTGCTCCTGGTGTTCAAACAATGCAGCTGTTGCTTCAGCATGTTGGAGGCGAGTCTCTGATCACGCTCGGCCAGCCTTGCCCTTCCTTATTGCCAGTGTGCTCTGGTCCATTTGTGCTAAGCTTTGAAATCAGCCTCTCTGCCAAAACAGGCCAGATCAGCAGTGAGCCAGACTGCGTCATGTGGAAATCGCTTAAGAGTGTCTGTCCAGGACCAGGCAGAGTTTCACAGAAGATTGGAAATGGTATCAGGTAAAAAGAGTGAATTAATGTTGAGGGTAATCATCCATTACCAGCCGGCTCCCACTTCCTCTTTAAGAGTAAGGAAAGAACTGATTATAATCATGGTCACTTTCGGTCACCAGGGCTTGCAAGGCACCAAGATAGACGTGGTTTTCAGTGTTCTTTCTGTCTTATCTCATGGAGTCCTCATCACATCCGTAAGTGGTATTTCCCTTTCATGGGATTAAGTTTTAAAAAATGCCTTAAAAGTTCTTAACACCATGCCTGATGGTGTGTGAAGAAATGTTAGCTGATTATCTTTACTAATCATTGGTGAAGTTTCCTCCATGTGCTTGGCTGTAAGGCTGAGTCTCTGTGAATGGGACAGGTCAAAATACTCTTCTACCTTGGGGCAAAAATGCAAAGGGTGAAGTTTCAAACTTTTGTGAGTCTGCATTTCTTTATTTCAGTGACTAATAGTCTCAACCAGTGAGGAAAAGACAAAAGCAATTTCTCAACACTGGTCCCAGTCAGACACCCAGATATTGATTGTGTATGACTTCCTGGGCCAACAGCTCCTGAATCTAATACTGACATTTTTGCTGTTTAACCAGACTTAATTTCCACTGTCTGAGGCTGAAATGGGATGACTGCAGACCCTGGAAATCTTTTATTCAAGCAGGAGTGAGCCTTGTTAGGTGCTGCACAGAAAATTCAGGCCTCGATTAAATGCTCTCCAACACCGTTTCTCACTCACAATTTACAATGATAAGAACAGTTACTGATAATACTTTTCCAAAGGGAAGATTCTACCTTGTACTGGCAAAAGCTGGTGCTAAAAGCAGTGTACATTTTAGAAGTAGAACTGAAACCTTATATTTAAGGAAGAATTTTAACTTAAACTGCCTTCGAAACAAACATTAACATATCGGACACATGTGTAAATACCGCATTGTTTCTCTGGTGTGAGAAACTGAAAAGTGTAAATGAAGACCAAAAGGAATAATAGATATTGTGAAACAGGAAGAAAATGTTCAGATAGGAAAGGGGGACAAAAGAGTGGGGAGGGGGAAAGGAAGGAAGGGGAAAAAATTTTAAAAAGTGAGGAAAGAAGGGGAAAAAAAATAAACATTAATGAGTGAAACAGAGCTGGGCATGATGGCACATGCCTGTAATTCCAGCACACAGGAAGCTGAGGCAGGAACCCAGGCTAGGCCATGTGTGTCTCAAAAATAAAAAAAAAAAAGGTGACCATGGTTTGTGTGGAAAAAAAGCATGATGGAGGGGTGTGATTAAATCGAGGGCTTTGTCATGCCGCAATGAGAACTGGGATTAAAACTTGGCTCTGACCACAATTAGCTGGGTTACCATGGGAAGGTTACCTCTTTATGTATGCATGTATGCATCTGTAAAACAAAATGCTTTATTGGAGTCTTTATGAGAATGTGTGAGAGTTCACATTTCAAGAGCATGGCACATAGTAGGCACTAACTAAATGATGGTTTAATGATAATAGTAATGATATGCTATGGTTTGAATCTTAAATTTCCCCAAAGGCTCGTATGATAAAGGTTTAGTTCCCAATGCAGCAGTATTCAGAGATGGGAATTTTGGGAATTCACTGGATCATAAGAACTCTGATCTTGTCTGTTGATAAACTCAGTAGCTTAATGTGCTGTTAGAGGTGATGGAAACTTCCAGAGGTGGCCTCTAGCTGGAGGAAACAGATCCCTGGGGGCAAGCCTTTAAAGGGTGTATTTTTATCTCTGGTCCCTTCCTGTCTCATTCTCTGCTGCCATGAAGGGAGCAGCTTCCCTCCACAGAGAGACAAGTTAAACATTCCTTCACGGAATACTTCACAAGTATCTAGAAGACCCACACAACCTGTAACACACAGTAGGCATAAAAGTCAATAGATCCAAGCACAGTCAGCAGAAGCACCATTGCCAATAGGAAATGACCAGCATCCAAGGTTCCCAAACGTATTAGTCACTGTCCCATCACTGGGACACAATATCCAACACCCATGACTCAAAGGAGGAGAGGTTGATCTGGTTCGGTGCCAAGTTGGCTGGCTTCAAGGCAGAAATGCATGGTGGAAGGACCTGCCAGGTGAAAGCAGCTCGCCTCGTGGCAGTCAGGAAGCAGAGAGAGAAGGGAGGAGGGGGTACAAAAGCACCCCTTTCCAGGTCACGCCCCGGGGGACCACCTCCCACCAGGCTCCATCTCCAGCAGCACTTTCAGCTCCTAAACTCAGCAATGGACCAATCCAATAAAGTGTATAGGACCCTCATGATCCAAGCACTTCCCAAACACATGAGACTTTTGGGAGACAATTCACAGCTAAACCACAACACCAAAGAGGTATGTGAACTTACTAATGCAAATTACAGGGAACCCAGAAATAATTGGTAAAGCTGAAATGATCTGATCCAGGAAATCAACCATTTCAACCAATCTGGATAACTCTGGGACCAGCAGAGGACAAACATTGCAAAATCATGCGATGGCAAGATTAAGTTTCCAGATCACATAAGGCAGAGAAACAACCAACTCCCCAGTGAGTTGGATGTTAACATGAGAGCCATATTTCTATTATTTATTACATAATCAACTTATGACTGTTTCTCATTCTTGTTCTGTGTTATATCCAGTCCTTCTCAATTGTTCATTTCATTAAAAAATCTGTTTTAGATGCTGTTAATTATACCTGGAATAAGGGAACCCCCAAATGACAATTTTAATGACTACATCTCAGTAGACATAGCTACTAAACGACACATTTTAGTACAGCCTTGCTTAACTGATATCGAATCCTTTTTGGGTGGGCTAATGATTATATTTTATATTCATTTTCTCCTCTTACCTTAACATGACTTTTGTGACTAGGTAGGAGATGTATTATACAATTTTACGGAATGAAGAACTGACCACATTTGAAATTAGTTAATTTTTCAAGTTTGCAGAATTTATGTTAGAACTGGGAGTAAAAGCCAGGCCAAGTCAAGTAAAACCAAACCCCAGGACTTTTTGCTTTCCCACATTGCCTTCAGAGAAATACTTTTGTGAACAATATATTTTTATTTCCCCTTGGTTTCCAAATATTGCACTTTAAAATCCAATTTGAATTTTGGTTTATTATATGCTGCCTATGGAATCTGAGTTGTTACAAACTTTGTGATATTGCTCAGGCTCTGAGCGCTATGTGTAGTCCAAGAGGAAAATCTGATTGAAAATGATAGATGTGTTAGATAGTTTAGGTCATTTAAGACATTCATTTTGCACAAGGAAATGATTTAGAATTATACACTAAGCTAACCAATATCAACAACCTCTGGCACAAAATCAGCTGAAATTTAAAACTAGCCTACCCCTAAATTTTCTATGTTTAATGTTTGCTGAAGCAGCCACACTCCATCATATTCTGAAGATTGCAACTCATTTTGTTAAACTCAAATCACACACACACACACACACAGACACTCATTGCCAGACAGGCTAAGAAATGTATGTGTAATATAGTCTTCATGTGTTATGTGTGAAAACAGTCTCCCTTTGCTTGATTGGTGATGAAGACTTTGAATTCACAGACCCTGGCACTTGCAGATGTATCCATATTCACAGGTGATCGCTAGTCTCCCTGTCCCTGGCATCTTCTGTTTATCTTTTCAGGACTTACAGGGAGGAGGGAGAAAATGGTCTGCTGATACATTCCCCAATCTGAATCTCATGTTTTGAATCAGCTGCCTTAGGAGGTATTGTAGAATACATTCAGAAAGGTTAGAGTGGGTTTCACTTCATCCTTTAGCCAAGGATATTGTGACAGTGTCAACCTATGAATGAGTAAACTGGGTACCTGGCATGAACCAATCATTTCAGACAAGACGTGGTGTGTGTGTGTCACACCACAAAAACAAAGGCCTTTGATGTCCTTTGTTCATCACCTTTCCTGGGTTGTCTTTTTTTCACCCCACACTGGGGATCAAAACCAGGGTCTTATGTGTACCAGGAAACTGCGCTGTACCCCTGAGCTACACCTCCAGCCTCCCTCTGAACTGCCTTTTAATGCTGCTGCTAGAACAACTGCTTTAAACAACTTACTGACACTTCCAGCTAGCAGAACTATTAGGGATGATTGAATATCGTTCCTATCATTTTTTTGGAAATTGAAGCACAGAGGGGTGATGTACTTTTTCCAAGCCACACAACTGGTAGTAACAACTGGAACAAGAAACCAAATTTGCTGGTGCTTTTTGCTTTAACTCTTCCTTTCTGGCCCAGTCAAACAAAAGACTTAACTGCTATGGTCACTGGATTAAGCAGTTGTTTTCACTGGTGTGATAAATTCAAGCGCCTGCTACTAGAGTTCATCTTAAAGGCAAGCTTCCATGCTGATGAACAGACTCAAAGCTGATTGTTTCAGGTTTAAATTTTTCTAGATTTCTGGACCATACTTTCTTCAGGTTCAACCCCAAAACAAAGAATCCCAGAACATTTTGTTCCTTAAAAAATACAATTAGGCACACTCTATAAAATGTATAATCTTGTGTAATTACAGGAATTTTGCCATTATATCCTCTCAGCCAAAGATGATTTTATTATGCAGGATTGAATGGACATGGAAATACAGTATTTTTAAAACACCAAGAAAGAACAAGCACTGCAGAGAAGGTGAAAATATCCAAACCATATAAATGATGGGTTTTGACTAAAATTTAGTGTTATTTGGAAAACTGAATGATGGAAATCAAGGAGGAAATAGCAAGCACTACCTTAAAATTTCTCAAACACATCTCAGGGAAAAATGTACCGAGAAGTAGGCTTTCTGTCAATCATCATAAAATATCTTAAGTTTTTCTTTCAGTTGTGAGACAAAGGAATTTTTGTCAACAAAAATGGGAAATAGGATGCAAAGGCTGTACTGTTTTCTGTAGCTCCTGGCATTGTTTTAAAAGTCATGAAGTACTCTTTTTAATCGTCACCATAGCGGGGTAGTATAGTTAAACTGATCATGAAATTGATTGAACAAAGGCATTTATAAAAGCATATAGAACTGATGTAAAAGAAGAAATTAAAATCATCAGTATGTTTACCATTAAACTCTGCTGTGTCCATATACATAAGCTTCAGTTTCTTTCTTTTTTTGTTTGTTCGTTTGTTTGTTTGTGTAATCTGCTATTTCCAGCAGCAAATTCTTTCTATGTGTGATGCCAAGTTCCCGTTAGGAGTTCTATGTAACTTACATTACCATTTTTGGCTTCCAAAGTACCTCTAATGAACCATTTATAGTTTTTTTAGGAGTGCTCAAAAAATTAGGCTGTGACAGTTATCCAAAACATAATTTGTTATACTGTTTAATTATTTAATGCACTGTTTAAAAATTTAAATGTGGCCTCTGGTTGGTTGGTTGATGTGGTCCCATTAAGGTGGATTTGAATCTCCTTCAAGACTATAATTATCTGCTGAGTCCTTCATGGTTTGGATTTATAAATTGCATTGTGTTCTAATAAAATGCTAATTCAAAAATGTCAACTTCAATGTTTTAAGAGTACTTCTTTAAAATATTATTAAACACCTACATCTTTTTTAAAAAAAATTACTAAGTGAAAGAAATTGACTGAAATATCTTGAGAAAGTAAAAGTGATCTAATCCATAAAGTACTACCTTATTATGTTATATACATTTTCATATACATTTCATAAGACAACATGATTATTTAAAAAAATATTTTGTTGATCACTAATCAGGTTCCAGTCTTCATAATAATGATGGATCTTGAGGCAAACCCTATGGTAACTGCTAGCCTCTTCAAAAAATGACTACTGAATATCATGTCAAACTTCATATACTATTTAAAAAACAAAAATGAATGTTAGTGATGACTTTCTCTGGAGGATATTATCAAATTTTGCCTTTACAGCATGGATGGAACTGGAGGACATTATAATATATTAAGTGATATGAGCCAGACACAAAAAGAAAATACTGAATGTTGTTAATCATATATGAAAGCTAAAATTATTAATTTCATAGAAGTACAGAGTAGTATAGTGGTCACAAGAGACTATGGTGGGGGAGTGAGGATAGGTAGGAGATTGGACAGTGGGTACCAATATGCGCAGTATAATATAAATAATATGTATATTTTTTCATGCTTATATCTTGTAATGTGAATAACTACTTTGAAGATAGCAATACATAATATATTAACCACTGTTAATCTTCTATTATTTTGTTTTGAAATTTCGTATCATCATTTTTATTCTTTTTTCATTTTAAAATAAAAAAATTTAATATTACAGTAAAGTATGCATGGTGCTCCTTAAAATACTTCCCTTTGCTTCAGACACACATCATTCTTGCCACTTTCTGAAACAGTTCTGGAAATTCTCTTTCATGAGTGATTTTATGAGGTGTGATTAAAATTACAGTGAATAATGCTGCCCAGTACCATCCAGAAAGGCAGGCTTGTAAAAACACTATGATGTGCCTCAACCACCTTATTCACAGGATCTGAAACTATGAGCTGTCTAGTGCTTCCCCAAAGTCAAAATGACTGAAAGATAACGGTTTTGAGTCAATTCAGGACAAAGAAATATAATTAAAGGACAGAATAACTAAAGACGCTTATAAAAGAGTACGTCCAGAACTGCTTCAGAAAGTGGCAAGAAGCTTGAGATAATTGTGTTCCAAGTGAGGGGAAAAATTTTGATTGGGATTAATGCCAATGTGTCTTTTATCATAATAGTTTTTTTTTTAATTTAAGCATTCGCCATTGTTTTTAATGAGGTCTCATACAGATAAGAGGAATAAATTTCAGTGTTTCTATAGCACAATAGGGTGATGATAGTTTACAACAGTCTGGTATATATGTTAAAAAGAACTAAAAGAGAAAAGTTCAAAAGTTGCCAACACAAAGAAATGATAAATGATTAAGGAGTTCAAAATGTTAATTACCCTGAACTGATCATTACACCTTGTAGATATGTATTGAATTATTATACTCTATTCTATAAATATGAACAATTAGGGTCAATTAAAGCTAAAAAATAAACTGTGCACTTTTTATTGCAAAGAATAATTAATACTGCATTTTGTTTTCCATGAATGACACAAATAGAAATATGTTACAGCTTAGACAGATAATTTTTGGAAAAGCCTCTGAAGATCTCTGCATTGAAATCATCTGTGGGGGCTGGGAGTTAGCTCAGTGATAAAGCATCTACTTAGCTTGCATAAGGCCTGGTGTTTACCCCAGCACCACCAAAAGAAAAAAATAAATAAAATCGCCTGCAATACTTGATTAAGATGCAGATCCTTGTCTGTCTCAGATCTTCGAAATAAAAAACTTGTCTAAACTATGAAAGCCGGTGATTGGATGTCGAGCTGTGTCTTGTCTGTGGATGTCTTCCCTAGCATTGCAGATAAGATTTGCTAGCCTGTACCCATTTTCATTTTGCAGAGCATTACTGTTACATTGAAAATACTGCCCAGAGGGCAGAGACTCTCTGTCTTGCTATTTTCCAAGTTCAGAACAGTAACTGATGAATGACAAGAAAGTATTCGTTGTAGTCATGGACAAATAAATGAATGAATGAGTGACTAATAACATGGAACTTGGGCCATGGCGAAGCAAAAATTCAGTTTCTCAAGTCATTGTCAAAAGTGATGGCAAATATAGGACTATTCTTCCCCTCTCTCCCCACTTATTTACCACCACACCCCCCTCCTTTTCATTATAATTTCCCAAACCACCTTCTTAAAACTGAACCGTCACCACAGTGGTAATACAAAAGTGTGTCTGCACCTCTGTAGCCAGTCCTGCCTAATTGTTCGCTGATTCCAATGTAGACCTGGGTTTGTTCTGCGCCTTTGGCATCAAGATAAGGAATGCTTGTAAGTAAAAGGGTTAAGAAGTCAGGACAAGAGAATTTCAGGGCAGTGATGAGGCCAAGAGTTAAGGGAAATGAGAGAAGCTGCAGATGCTTGAAACTTTGTATAATTCTTTGGGGTTAAATCTGGAAATCAGTTAAAACCATAGTTAGAGGGCTTTGAAAATTTTGGCCAAACATTCAAGATTGTGGAGAGGACATTATTTACTTGAATATAGGGTGCAGTGTGTGTTTTCAAAAGTTACCCTTTAAATAGAGAGCTTGGAGGCTGACGTAGGATAATGACCCCAGGGTATTTGCCCTTCTGTTTATCTCACAAACCACACATGTGGAATAGAAAGACAGAGCAGGGAGGAGCAGATTAGAACATTTTTAAATTTAAATTGTTTGCTTATGTATTTATTTATTTTTTTTTTCAGCACTGGGATCGAATCCAGGACCTTTACATGGAGACGGAGTCTGGCTAAGTAAATTGCACATTTACAACAAATTTCGTTTCACGAGGCAGTAGACCATGAATGCCTTAGGTCAGGAACAAAGCTATCTTTATCTTTGTACTCTTCCACTTCTCAAAAAGACCTCACTCATAGCAGACGCTGCCTGGCTGATGCTTGTTAAACAAAAGCAAAGCTTGCACCAGTCAAATAATAGAGAGTATTAAGTAACTGGGAAATTTTTGCCTTGTCTATTATACTAAATTATAGAGCTACACTAAAAGTACCCTCTCTGAAGTGCAGACTCAGGTGAGTTATGCCAGGAAGGTATGGTCAAGGC
>RJWT010029078.1:0-15024 GCA_004365215.1 Cuniculus paca | reverse complement strand
ATCTCCCTGCTCAGTTTTATACCCGGTTTGTGGTATTTTTGTAGCCTCTGTAGAATTGGACAGATTCTTTAACCTAGTTTTTATGTGATGACTGACTGATGGAGATACTGAAGAAGCAGTGAGCTGCCCTTGTGCAAGGAACACAAATGATTTGGAGTCTTGTTTGATTTTTGCCATTTAAGCTGCCAGTGTTGTCAATTTTGACATCGTGGTCAGCAGATTGTAAAGTGTAATAAATCACCTCATAGCTGAAATTTTGCTTCAGTCAACCATGGTCCAAAAAGTATTAAGTGGAAGATACTAGAAGGATTGGGGGTTGAGGGAACAGTCACACAACTTTTGTTACAGTTATTATTATTGCATTTTGTTAGTCATTATTTTAATTACTCTTTTTTCTGTTATTGCTAATCTCTTACTGTGTCTATTTTATAATTTAATGTTTGTGGTAGGTGTAGGGTTTGATAACATCCAGGTTTTAAGCCTCCATCAGGAGTCTCAGAACATAGCCTCCATTCATAAGGAAAGCACCACCATATATGATGTCGGGTAGGTTATAAGATATATGACCACTGGTGAATGTTTTCTTTTAATGTATAAGCTTATGGTGTGTTTTCCCAGGTCAGTATGTTGTTTTTTAGTGTTCCAAAAGCAACCTTCTGGTTCATAACCTGTTTATGCACCAAGTACTTAACCTTGTTTCTTAGCTCCTGGAACATTTTTATACTCTTAATTTATCTTTTGACACTTGAAATGGAAGTGTCAAAAGATACACTGTGACTTAATAACGATTTTATTCCATTTATTAACACTTTTCGTAGCCATTATTAACTAATGAATAATTTTATTTCATTTTTATTAAATAGATAATAACATGCATTACAAAATGCAAATAATGACAAATTGGTAATTTCAGCAAAAAGGAAATAAACAAGCAGATGTGAGCAGTAGAAGGAAAGTGAAGCTGTGAGAACTTTATCCAACCATCCGATACTGACACAAACAGCAGGAGGAGTGATAGGCAAAATAATGCTCTGGAAAGAGAAATAGGACCTCCATAATACTGGGTTCCTCAAGACAGTGGAATTTGGAGTTTCCGCTTTCCCTTTTGGAATGTAACTACAGCTTATCATCATCATATATATTATTTTTACAATAAAAGTTGTTTGGATATCTCCCACTGCCACACATTAGTTTCCTAAGTACAGTAAGTCCCCAATTTATGACTTACGAACATTAAAGTTACGAACTTTCACAAATACAAACAGTCCTCACATTTGTTTTTATGCTTTACATTATATAGATGTGTCAGGGTGTATAAGACTTACTTTGTGGAACTTACAAACCCGTGTGACTTAGGGATGTTCTCCAGGAGCGCAACTTGTTCCTAAATTGGACACTTACTGATTAGGTCAAGGAAGCAACATGGTAGATTTTGTATTCTGGTTTTGATGGTCCTACTTTTGAGGGGCTTAAAATTCCTCATCAGACTCTTCATTTTTGGTATCCCCAGTGACCTCCTATAGATCGTTTCTTTCACATTTAGGAAGATAAAGATAGCACATTTCTGCCAGTTAATGAGCAAGGGAAAAGCTGTCCCTCTGAGGATTGTTGATTTTGCTAGTTAGGAAGCCAGGAAGATACTGGGAACAAATTCTAAATTTCTGTAGAATACTCTCAATTTTTAGTCAACAAGAGCATTAGCCACTAAAAAAAAACAAAGTGAAACTGTCAGCTGCCTTTGATGTAACTTATCAAAGAAGTGAATGGTTTTGATTAATAAATAATCAACTTTTGAAAAAATAACACAGAGGATCTATTCAATGGAGTACATAATCCAAAATTTCTACATTAACCTTTCATAATTAGTGGTAGTAATGATTTTTCCAGTGTTTACTTGCTCTGTATCTAAAGAATGTAGCATCCTACATTCAGTACTACAAATTTCCATTAAATTGGAGCACAACAAAAGTTAAATTAAAATACTTATTTCTATATCCTTTTTTAAATTGAACCATTTATAGAAAATTGCATTTATTACTAATCTTCACTATTATGCCTTATAAATAGTTTGTTACGGAAATCATGCGAGTGTAAAAGTAGGGTTCCCTAACTAACCAAGGAGAATTGGATTGCCCCACTGTGCTGTCGTTTGGGGGGGAGAGACAGCTTTGGTGACGCTGCATCTGTTGCACCGAAGACTTGTGTTTTCATAAGACTTTTCTTGAGAGCCAGTTTTTGAATCAGAAAACAGGTCCTGTTCATTCAGTTATCAAGGGTGTACGGAAGGCTAAGTCATGTCAGTTCTGTGTAGATGCTGTATATCCAGTGGTGATAGACCTGTTTGGCTGCTGAGCTCATAGTGTTCACAGCGTAATGAGGAAGACATCGTTAGTAAAAACACACACTTTGCATTTTTTGTTAGTTGTAATGAGGCACCAGAGTGGGGAAGAATATCTGTGCTCATTGATGGATAATGAGAAAGATGAAAACCATCAGCCAAGGCCCTCACCCATGGTGGCAAGCTTATGACACGTGTTATGTTTTTCTTTTAAGACAAAAGATGTTAATATGTGTGCTTTTTTTTCCAAATGAAAACCTCAGTATTCAGGTTTAATTGCAGTGTCAGCACTTTGTGATAAATAAGTGAGTTTTGGGTTGCAGTTTGGCACTCAGTCTCCAAAAGGTTCGTCATCACTGCCCTGGACTAAGTAGTAGTTTGATTTAGCTCATTGATTTATAAGCATCATCACTGTTTTATCTGAAATGCTTTTACTCAACTAAATATATCATTTCATAAGGTTTACCTCTAAGTGCCTCCTCTGCAAATACTAAATTCTCTTGAAAATGATGAAGGTTTGTAAGCACTGAGAATACTCAGAGTGCCACAGGCTCTGAAGATGGTGACAAGACAATTTCAGACATAATTTGAGGTATAAAAACATAGCTAAAATAATTTGATAACTTTCTCCCAAGGTGGCTTTGAAGGAAAAAAATGTATAAGTTCTGATGTGTCTCTTCAAAAATGAGTGGCATTATTTAATAGTTCTTTTTAATATGATAAGAATAGAAAAAGTGTGCCTTTTTGGGAAAGATTTATACCATTGTTCTCTCTTCTTGAAAAAAGGAAGGATAGAGGAAGGATAGAGATGGAATAACCTCTGTACTTGTGAAGAAAGTTGTTTGGCTCAGTCAGTCATTTGTTCAGTGTCTGAAAGACATTAGTTTGATGCATAGAAACAACAGGGACATAGGGGCTTTGAAGTCAAATAAGCATTGACTTTGCCACTTGCCCACTGTGTTGTTCTGAGAAGTTGCTTAGCTTCTTTGTGTCTTTGTTCTCTAATCTGCCCAGTGGGAGTAGTATTATAAACTTCTTCGGGAGCAGTGCAGATTAATTTACATACAGCTCGCAGAGTTGAATGAATAAATGTTCCTGCTTAACTGTGTTTTCCCAGTCTCGTCATCCTTTTACCAAAGATGTCAATTCTCATAAAATCTAGTCATTCCGCTTAAAATACAGGTGCTGTTTTCATGCTTTCCTTTTCGAGTTTTTTAAATTTAATTTTTAGAGAAACATGTTTGCATTGTTACGTTTAGGACTGGAGAAAGACAATACACGTGAGTTTTTCTACAGGTAGATTCATTCTCTGTAATAATGATAAGACCAGAAGTCTTCAAGAGCTGTCATATGTTTCAGAAGGTGGAAGTTTTGGCTTTGTTAGGTAGAAAATGTTCAATGTGAAGATTTTATATAAAATACTTGAAGGTAAGTCGGTTTAATCCTCCCGACTCAAAGGGTATATTTCTCATTAAATGTGAAAACAGTTACCAGTAGGAAACAAAAAGTAATGCTGATGAGAAATAATGACTAACTTGAAATGAATCGTGGAACTAATAAGTCTTCCTGAATATGATCTACTTCAGTTAGAATGCATTTCTATCGCTCCCAGCTCTCAGGTCATGAATTCACCTGATGGTACTTGCTGTTGTCTCTCCTTTGGTAATGACCAGGGAAAGTCCTTGAGGGCAGGGACCAAGTCCAATTGCTCTCTGTGTCTAACTTGTTCTGGCAGCTGTCCTGCTGAAGACTGAATTGTGTTTGATGGCAGCTAGAAAGACAGTGGCCTATGAAGCAGTGAAGTAACATGCCCCCTCTCACTCGTCTTGCATGTCATTCATGGGGGGGCAGTTATGTTCCTGCACTTGCTTTAGTGTTGTCATCATGGGTACCAGAGGTGATCTTTTAAGGAAGTAGCTATGTTAAGGTCTGTTTTCAGATACTAAAAGACAAAAACCAACTCCTGAGTGAGGCTGACAGTCTAGGACAATAGTGCTATCTCAGTGACTCACATTTCTCAGTGACGTCACCATTCAGACCCGTGAGTCACTTAACTTAGAAGAGTATTCCTCTTTTGCTGTTAATATACGTAATATCTGGAGTGTTCAGGTTAAGAATATGGTTTGACGTTTATTTATGACTCAGAATTCATAAGCATGTACACGTTAGTGAACATTTTTAGCCTTTGGCTCTTTAGAGTTGCCGAATGTGCCTGTGATTCATATTAATAGAAAGTGAAATAAAAACAGTCACATTTAAAGAACTGCATCTGAGGTTTGGACAAACTACGCTGATCAAATAAATAAACATTCAGACAGGTGGCTTACTTGAATCCTAGAGCTTATTTTCAGATTCTTTCTGAGAAATATTAACTTGACTATAATCTCTGCTGTGTTTTATCTGCCAAAGATAATATAGGAATGAGAAGTTTTGGTTAGAATTAGTATAGCTTGCCATGGAAATATTTAGAAAATGTCTACTACCTTTTTGTGTCACAAATATGGGAAAAATTTTGTCATTAAGTGCTCACTTCAATAAAGCTTATTATATGGACATATTTTTGAATGGGAATTCATAATGTAAACAGATCATTTTAAAAGGGCATATGCAGTTAAAATAATTTGTTGGTTTTTTTTGGTGACCAATAGAAATTTTTTCCATTTAGATCCTTGGGCATTATTTCCTTTGGAATTTATAGAAAATTATCAAAATAAAGTTTAATCCAGCGGCAAGGAGAGATTTTTTTATGTCATAATTTTTTAAAATTAGGATTTAGCAGAAAGTACACAGTTTGCCTAAATGAAATTTGTCTTCTCGATCTGTTGTACCCTTGTCTGTATTATAAACCAGAGGCATTTTAAAAAGAATGATCACTATAATTAGCCATTCAGCCCTTCCCAGGCATGGCAGAAATAATTGATCATATGACATAGAAATGAAATATGGGACCATGCCTTTTGATACTAGTATGAGCTTTAAGATTTCTGAATGATAAAGTGGAATGATATAATTCAGTTATAATCCATAAAAGTATCTGAATGCATAACAATACAAAGTTTAGGAAATATCTGACATCAGCAATTAATTTTGCCTGTAAAAAATTACACAAAGTGTTTATTAAGAGATATAAATGCATAAGGGAAGCAGGGGAGTTACTTATAAAAATTCTCAGGTAGTTTAATAGGCAATGATTTTCATCATCATTCCAGGGCATTTATTTAGAATTCTACAAATTGTTTCATCTGATTCTTCCATAATTTGAACATATCTTATAAAATAATTTTACAGATTTTATAGAAGATAATACAAAATCTAAGAAAACTGTTTTGAACAATGGGAATCTTGAAAAATGTAGTCATCAGGAAACTGAGGCAGGAGGATGACTGTAAGTTCCAGGCCAGCCTGGGCTATCTAATGAGTTCAAGGCTGGCCTGGACTATATACAGAGGCTGTAATGGTTGATACTTTGTGTCAACTTGAGAAGTTTAGAAATTTAATTCAGCAGGGGGCCAGGGACCTAACTTTGTAAACATCCTAATCCTGTGCAGAAGGAGGGCAGGGAAATGATGTGAGTGCTACACCCACCCTGGGGCAGGAGTAGCCTGATTACAATACAAGGGAGAAAAAAAGGCTTCTTCCCCTTTGCTCTTGCTGCTTCTGCTGTCTTCTGCTGCCTTGAACTGTTGCTCTTGTGCCATGCCACCCTGCTTTGGAGCTAGCTGATTATGAACTGAAACCTCCACAAACTGTGAGCTAAATAAACCGTTTCTTCCTTAGTTTTGGGTGTCGTATTTTGTTTCAGCAATGAGAGAAAAGTAACTAAGGCAGAGAGAGACTCTGTCTCCAAAAATAAAAAAGATAACTGAATAATACAGTCAGATAGAATATCGGAAACTAGAAGAAAACTTGGAGCTGTTGAGTGTATGTCCTGTCCAGGCAGTGTGCCTGTCATTTTGGCTTATGTAATCACCTGTTTTGTAAATAAGGATCCTGGTAACATGCAGCATCACTACTTAACACATGGCTTCAGGTTAGAAACGGTCTTGTGTCCTCTTTGTGCTGTTAACACGTTCCCACTGACTTGAACCACTGGTGGTGCATGACTGTCCCATCAGGTGGCTTGTAGTGCTGGTGGTACAAATGGATCTAATCACTTTCATCATTTTTTTAAACTCATAAAATTAAGCCACCCAATGGGAGAGTCATGCATGTACCAGCAGTAAGACATGCAAATTATGGCCATGTTATGAATGTGTTGATTACTTTGTGGTCAACTTTGGACAAGCTGTTGAACCAGGATTGCAGAACAGTACTGCATATTGGTTGAGGAAGAGCTTGGGAGTAACATTCTGAACTGAGTTCTGCCTGTGCCAGGTAGCAGTTCTTTGATCTCATTTGTAAAATACTTCATCTGTAAAATAAGGATGAAAATACTGGTCCTATCCTTTTTTTGTTGTGAGAATTAAGTGGTGTATATGAAGAAAGATAACATGACTGTGGAATATGAAAAGTACTTAATGTTGATGAAGAAAGTAGTGCTGTTGGTGGTGGTAGTGGGAGAGGCATAAAGGCAGTGTAGCAGACTTCCTGTAGAAACTGAAGCCTAATTCCATAGCACTTACTTGTTCTACTGTCTCTGATCCTGGAAAAGATTGGATAGAATGGTATGGCGATGTGCCTGAAATCTAAAGTAGTTGCATTTTTTGAAGTAGAAAAAATCATTCAGCAAGTAGGCAAGTTATAGATTATTCTAGGATAAGACTTGAATGTAGGGCTCAACTGCACTGAAATTAGAGTTTACCAAAGGAAATGAACAAGAAAACAAATATAAAGCAGCCTAAATAGACTTAACTGACAGGTATAGGGAAAAGAGGACTAGTTGCTTAAGCAGCTGGGTGCATGGGACTTTTATTTACTGAATAGAGGTTACTGAAGGAGAATTAATGTGGCCAGGGATAGATGCAGTTGTGGAGTAAGAAGCTGAGTATGAGTGTGGAGAACAAAGGAGATGCTGAAAAGATGCTGTTAACTTGGGAATCACGAGGTTACAGGAGATCCAGAAGGTATGAATGTATGGAAGAAGAGAAGAGATCTGGGTCCTGAGGATTCCAAAGTTTGGAGAAGAGTGAGAAAAGGCATATCCAGCAAAGAAGGTTGAGCAGAGGCATCTAGTGGTGCACAAGTTTAATCAGGAAAAAGTGATTCCGGGAAGCTAGTGAAAGTAGTTTTTTGGGAAGGAAGGAGAAAGTTACAGATTGTAATGTTGCCCTTAGTTTAGGTAAGATAGAGGTTAGAACATCGATGTTGCAAAGTGGAGGTGGCTGGAGACCTTCAGAAGAAGAATTGTCATTTAACAGAGATGAAAGCCTGCTTAGGACAGCATTGAGGAGAGAATGGGAGGAGGTAAGACAGTGGAGATAAAAGGTACGGATTTCTCTTAAGTAAATTTTCTATAAACTAGAACAGAAAAATGAGATACAAATAGAGTAGTGGGAACTTTTAAAAAGTTGATTTTTTTAAATTTTATTTTCCTGTGGATGATACTACATCAAGATTATATGTGGATGGGGAAGGAAAGGTCCATTAGGTAAGAAAAACTGAAATTGGAATGAAAGGATAGATAATTTATTAGAGGACCAGTGTTCTCCTCAAGTTTAAAGAGATGGATTCAGATCAAAAGTAGAAACTGACCTTCTCACAGTGCAGAGTATATAGGTCAAGATAAGGGACTTAGTTTGTAAAACCATGAAGAATATCTACCTGCATTAAAGGAACAAAACAGAATCCAACAAGGTTTGCTGAAATGCAACAAAGAAATAATTAGAGAAGAAACAAAACTCTGTAGTGTCAGGGCAAGGTATGAGAGACTTTTAAAAAAGAATCGGTTCATAGTGTGGAATATAAAGTGATCCAGGAGAATGACTACTTCACTATTATATTAGAGTTTATAATTAGTGACCTTTTGAGAGAATAGTTTCAGTAGAATTGATGGCAAGGAGAAAGGGGCAGACTTAGAAAATAAAATGCCAGAAACAGAGGAAGTAAACCTTTTTTTTTCTTGAAGTATTGAGGGGATAGAATTTAGGTTGATAAATTGGGATAGGGAAATTAATTTGAGGGCAAGAAATAGAAATAATCATGTTCAAAAAGTCAGACATGGTGGCACATGTCTGTAATCTCAGCCCTTGAAAGATTTGAGGATCCCTGTGAGTTCATGGCCATGAGTACAAGGTCTGCCTGAACTATAGAGAGAGACCCTGACTCCAAAACAAAAAACAAAAAGACAAAAAAAACCCCACAACAAATCATGTGCAAGATGCCAGAGGAGAAAGGAGAAAGGAAACATATTGAGCGACTGAACCAAAAGGAAAGACAGATAGATAAAGATACTGAGAAACTTTGTGCTGGGAATAAAGGAAGTTACAAGAATTTGTAGTCATGACTTCTAAAGTGGTCAAGATTTCAAAGTAATTTGCAAAGTGAGGTGAAATTATGTCTGTATAGAGAATCTTAAATCATGATCTTTAGACTGAACTACTACGTTTGGAGCAGACATTTGGAGATTGTGTTGATGCTTTTTTTGTTTGTTTCAAATATGTCACTTCTTTGTTTTATTAGAACTAATTTAGCTTGGTTTGCCCTTTCACAACCATTCAACTCCCACAGATGTAATTTTGTTCTCTTCTCCTTCCCTCCTTTCATTAAAAGACTAAATGGGTCTATAACAAAGAGAAAAGGTTTTGTACCAATAGGCTAAATAGAATATTTATGAATAGTACTTTTCAGAAAAGTGCTAGAAAATGGCTCTACACTATTTTCCTAAAACATTTATAGTAACTTGATGAATAATGAATGGGCATAATTTATCATGGCCACATGCTTCCCTCAAATAGAACACTTGTTTGTGCTCCTACATAATGGCTATGTTTCACATAGGGAGCCATATATTTTTAATTTAAATGTTGCTAAAATAGTTTCACTCAACAGACCCATAGAATCTTGGTGTTTTGAGATACCTCAGAAGACAGGGTGTTCCTGAACATCCCCAAGAGACAAAGAGCTAGCCACTGCCTTACTTTTTCCTAAATTGTGTATTCAGATGACCATTCAAAAAAAAGAAGCAAGAATATGAGACATACTAGAATAATAGTCTTATGTCCTGAATAAATTGAATAGTAAGATTTCTAAATATTTGGTAATGAATATAATGCTGTACTTTTTATATATGCATAACTGAAATTCAGTCAGTGAAAATATATGAGTTCTGTTTTGTAATTGAATTTTGCAGTACAGTGGGCAGATTGAATTTTCAAAGGACGAAATAAGATTTAGCATTCAGAAAAGTAGCTGGATGAAAACCTTCTTAAGTAGAAACTCACATTTCAGTAAGTATTTTAAATAGACATGTCCTGACTCCCTTCACAGACTGCCGTGGACCGCATGGTAACTACAGATGGGCCTCAAAATAAAGCTGCTCTATGTAGATGTTCAGATACTGACCACATCCCTAGGGAGCCTTAGTTGTCAGAGGAGCACCACAAACTATGTCAGGTAAAATTATGATTTGTGTCATTTTGGAAGATCAGAAGAATCTGTCTAATGAAAAACAACCATAAATTTAAAAATGCTAAAGAAATAGATTAGACATTTAAAAGCACAGGTGTCTAAAGAAATGACTTTTTAATTTCTCTTGGCCACTCCTTATATTCACAGAAAAATTGCAGCGTTAAAACCTATTCTGGGCCTGGTCATCAGTATGTGTTCAGGAATGATCGATAGGAGTGGTCGGCATGCACATTTTCCCTCAGACTACAGTCACTGGATGCAGATATTTGCTCCCTGCTGGATGTGTTTAATCAAACACCAGTGTTTTTTCCTACCATGCAATTCTAGAGCGGGACCTGTGGAACTTCTTCCTTCTGCTCCTCCTGCTAATCCTTCTCAACCGAAATTCTGCCAGGTTTTCAGAACATTTACATTTGTGGGCATGTACCTATGAGTTAAACAAAAAAGTAGAGGAAGGAACAAAATTGCGGCAATTCGGAACAAATACATTTGTATCTTAAGTGGTACTTCATTTCTCTCACCATGGTTGAAGTGGAGGAAACATCCAAAAGGGGAATTCGGGAAGTAAAAGTCTGAAAATAAGGGATTCTGTAATTATTGTAAGCCCTTACTGTATGTGTGTGTTTGTGTGTGTACACATGCACGTGGGAAGGAAAGGGAGATTTTAACTCCCTCATTGTGAGGCAGCAAACTTTGCTTCCAATAGGTGTTACGTTGTGCTAGGTCATCCCCCCGCCAATCATGCTTTAATTTGGGCACTGAAGAGATATCATGTCCCTAAAACTAATAATGCAAATCGCTTCTAAGTGTTCTCTGATAGGTTTAGTTTTGCTTGCCTTTTGATGTGGTAGTATTTGAATGAATTTTGCTGTCATGAATTGTTTCAGTATAGTGATGTATCATAGATTTGTCTTCAAATCAGATGCCGTTGTGATTCTGAAGGAAATGACTCACTTAGGTGAAGAACTCAGAAAGTTGCACTCTACCGTGACACATTACATGAATCTCTGTGCTGATATTTAGGGGGCCAACAGTAACCCTAAACCTGCCCTTGAGAAAGTAGAGCTCTTCACTAGCATATAGCACTGCATATAGGTAAAGTCAGTGTTGGTGAAAATCTGTTTTGGAAATCATGTTTTTGTTTCTTGGTGAGTAAATCAGAAAGTTACTTTAGTAACTAGATTTCTAAGGAGTTTTAAAAAGTAATTTGAACCTCTTCCACATTTTTTAGTGTTTTACAACTTACACAGTTGTCTGTTTTGTACTTCATAGTATTACAGATGTAACAGGATGAGTCTTTAATAGGGAAGCTTATGACTTTATCACAGTAAAAACAATCAATGTTTATAGAAACCCGATGACATTTTTAAAATTAAAACTAATGTACTAGCTTGCTAATGTGAATGAATATGCTTTGCAATATTGATTTATCTTAGATATTGGTCTCATGTGGGAGTCTTTCTTAACCAAATGCTTTAGGCCATAAAACATTTTCGGGAAAAGAAAATTAAGGGGTTTGCCCTGATACACTCTGTTGTCCCTAACACATACTTTTGGAATAAATGAAGCTGTGCTTATACCAATTACAGGAAATCTTTCTGTTATATCATTTGTATTTGATATAAGAAATACTTTGAGAATATTTTGTCATTTGTATCTGGACATTTTGTTGGTGATTATTTTCTTCTGAAAAATTGTAAAGTAAAACAAGCATTGAGATGGCTGATGTAATGAAGCATTGTTTTCCTCTGTAGAAGTCCAGGTTTTGAGTGATGCTGTAGATCAGCTTTTATTCCCAGGTCTGCAGAGGAGGTGGGAGTTCTCTGACAGATAGCAAGTTGAGCGACCACTCACCGCATCCATAGGAAGAATTCGTTGGTGAGAGAGACAGTGTGTGTGTCAGCCCTCAGGATGGAGTTTGTTTGGTTTCTCTGCTATCGGTCAGAATATTCTGGGATTGCATTGTACACAAAATAGATTCTAAAACCCATCACTCACATGTGACCTCCAGCATGCTTTACCCTACCCCTCTTGCATATGGTGGCCTACGGTGTTTGTGGATCTCCTGGAGGGCTTGGATTGTGATGTGACAGATGTCTTTTGTCTGGTGTGATCTAGTATATCCCAACAAATGGAAAGTATGATTATCATCCCATTCTTTTATCAGAAGCTTTTAAATTTGGCCCTGCGTGTTATTCTTCTTACCTTGTTTATTTTAGGATCTGTACTATTCTAAGTGGAAGATGAGAGTACCAAAAAACTCACTTTGAATCAACTGTTCTTTTCTCTGAACGCAATGCTGTATTTCTTCCCTGTTGTGTAGAATTTAGCATTACCCTTTTTATAGAACATATTCATCTCTTACTGTATATTTAATGACTAGCATTGTAGGAGTGTTTTTTTTTTTTTTTTTGTATTGTTGCACTGATTCTGGGGTTTGAACTTACTGATGCTAGGAGTATTATATGGCTAAGCTACACTGGCCCCAACACATTGGGTTTTTTTTTGTTTTGTTTTGTTTTGTTTTTTTTTTTGGTGGAGGTAATAAAAAGTGGGCAAAGAGAATGGGGGCAGGAAAAGAACTACTTTGGAATTGGAGAATACATTTATAGCCCTTGTATATTTAGTTCATTTTTATATCCAGGTCCTGAGTATATCTTGGAGTAGTTATGATTTTCTGAGAAGCACATTGACAAACTACTCTTTTTTCCTTTGACATTCATATTTCAGAGAAACTCATGTTTGCAGCAGTCATACTTTAGAATCTAGAGGACAGTTGCAGTTACTTTTTATAACCATCCTATCGTAAGATCACAGGGCATTTAATTTAGACTGCTTTATAACTTTCTTAATGGTACTTATTTATCGAATGCCTGAATGTAAAAAAGAAATGTGACAATAGAATATTTTTCAGATATCCACAAAAATTGAAATATCTCCATGAATATGTAGTACTTTTCAAAGTAATTAAATGATTATGTTTAGACATACAGATTATATATCTGAAATTATTCTAATCTGGCAGATAGGATGCTTGACTTGGGAGTTTTCATATTTAAGATGGAGGCAAGGAAATGGAATAATTCTGATATATAAGTAATTTTGTGAAAAATTTGAAAGTAAATATATATATATTTGGATTTGTTAGAACTGTGATTTATTGTGGAGCCTGTAGTACATGTCCTATTGATTTACCACATAGTGATTTATTAGCAATCTGTGTAGAAGCTTTCCATTAACAACTGTATAAAAGAAAGAAGTTGCAAGTGTAGAATCTACTTCTTAATAATAATGAAGCTATTTAGATTATTTTGTGGAATCTTAAAAGTGAAGGCTGTTTATTTGCTTATGGGGAATGAAAACCTTTGCAATTTATTAAAGAGTTTTAACTTAAAATTTTCAAGTTGTATTCAGCTGTGGAGAAATACTGCCTGAGACCTATTGGAGCAAATCATAGCATTGGTTTTTGAGTTATGGTGGCATATCCATCACCTGGATCACCACCTTTCATTATCAGAACATACCTGCCTATGGAAAAGATGCTGTCACCTATGAAGCATATGGAACTGAGTGAGAGAGGGTGAGGAACTTGCTCCGCATTACACAGGTACTCCATAGTGGGGCCGTATGCAACCCTGGAGTTTCCCACTTGGAAATCGTGCTCTTCAATACTGTTTATGGTTATGTAGCCTTTAGCAGATACAAATCATATATATTTTTACTTCCTAACCTATAATATCTGTTGAAAGATGGGTAGGTGAAGTAACCTATTACATCATTGAGAATGACAGATTGTGAAAATATTTTCAGAGCGTTATCAGGCGAGGGTGTCTTTTATTTAAGAATTGCTTTGGGCCGGGGATATAGCTCAGTGGCCCAAGCGTCTGCCTGGACAGGGCAGTTTGATTTCTGATACAAAAAAAAAAAAAAGAAAAGATAAAAATTGCCCACTAAAAGTTTTAATGTTAAGAATATAGATAAGGAAGTTACTCATTTAGTTAAGAAAAGGAAAAATTTTCATTTGTTCTAGGAAGATTTTCTGGAGCAATAATTCTTAATACTTAAATTTTTTTCCACAGTAGACCCCTATGGCTGTTATGAAGTTGGAGTTTTCTCACAGGAGAATTGTTGGGCTTCAGAATCCACTATTTTACCGCTTCATTTACATAGCTACCTTTTGACGAAGAAAATATTTTAGAATTAGGAAAGAATCCTTGATAGTAACAAAACAAAGCATTTGAAAATAGGATTTCAGTATTAATAAATTCAATCATCATCTGCCTAATCCACATAAAAAAGTCTTTAGCAACCTGGAATAATAATGACTAAATTTAACACAATTACTGCACATAGGCCCTGATGTACCACGATCAGTTCACAAGCACGCCTCTGGACAACCAACCCCGCCCAGCATCTTGGCAAATTGATGGCCTTGGAGGATTTCAGAATGTATTGGTGTAAATGCCAGACTGTGAAAGAATGATGGGGCCACACGGGGTTGAATTTATCAATAGCAGCACTGCATTCTTCCAAACAGAACCTGTGCCAATCCCAGCTTGTAATCACAAACATCATCTGCTGCATACTGAAGAAGGAAACAGCATGGGTGTGCTCAGGATCTTCCTGGTAGTTTATAATTCATCACAGCGTTGTTTAGCAACTCGGAATGTGCTCAGATTGCTTCACCCAGGAGTTCTGATACGTTCTTTCTCCTTCCGTTCCTTTCTTCTCTTCTTCATATTCACTAAGCAAATCCTTAGTGTCTTTGATTGGCATGACCCTGGCCTAAGTGCAATGGGGAGTAAATGTATAAAACAGGAATAAACCTCAGCCAGGCATCCCGCGTAATCCAGTATGGAAGACAGATCAGGTACATCATTTAAAAAAAAATTATTAGCCAGGCATGAGAGCACGGAAAATGACCAACCACCTAAAATGGGCAGGACAGAATCCCAAGCAGAAGAAACCTTGTAAGAGACAGATCATACACACACGGGGCTTGTTTGAGTAAAACAGATTACCTAACAAGTAATGAACCATAGCCAGTCCAGAAGAGAAGTAGTTTCAAATAAATATTGAAAGGTAGGCTGAGGCAGTAGTGTACCACTCAGTGACCAGCT
>RJWT010029077.1:0-15040 GCA_004365215.1 Cuniculus paca | reverse complement strand
GGTGGAGGATGGGCAGGAAGTGAGAGCAAAAATCAGGAGGAAGCTCATTACTACCAGGGGAAAAAAATCAGAGGGGCCTCTGACTGACGCAGGGTAGGTAATTACGCTGAGCCTTTGGAGCAAGTTACTGAACCAGCCTCATGTAGCCAGCCATGTGTGTCCTGATCCCCTTCATGTGCTCGCTCCTCCCAGCCAGCCACCCCCTTCCTAAGGTGCTCAGCAGACACTCCAGTTTTGGGCTGCCATGCTCAGGAAGGTGGCCAACCACCAGAAAGCCCTGGCTCTGAACTGGAACACAATCTCTGTGCTGCCTCCATCTCCTCAATGCTGATACTTAGCATCAAGTCCCATCAGGAGAAATGGGTCCTGACGTCCTGACACAGAGAGAGACCCGCAGGATGAGCATGGATGCTTGGAAGGCAGGGGCTGGCTGCAGAGTTTATTGTCCACACTTGTTTTCTCATCTGCGAATAGCAGCAGACAAAGGAAAGCAGGACTAACGGGAGCTAATACTTGACTAGAACTTAGCATGTCACAGGCACAGCTTGAAGAGATTTATGTATTTGGGTTCCTCTAATCCTTACAGTATCCCCATGAGCAAGGCACTCTCACTGTCTCCATCTTGCAGACAAGGTCAAATGAGGCACAGCAGCATTAAGTAACTTGGAATACGTGTCCTGAAGGTACCAGAAGCAGAATTTAAACCTATGCCATCTGCCTCAGGAGCCCTTGGTCCTAAACAGTATTACTCCCACCTGCGTCTTTACTGCGCATGAAGGAACATCTACGGCAGTGATGGGGAACCTTTCAGAGCTTTCAACGATGTAACTGGCCTGCTGTGGCACGTATGCCACAGGTTAACCACCACTAATATGGCATAAAAGCTTTAATTTGAAAAAAGTCCATCCTGTGCCCCAGACTTTCCTTTCTTACAAGCTTGGAGGGCAGGGTGGTGGAGCACTTATCTTCAGTAGCTTACAGGACACAGGTTTGCTGCAGGCAGAACTGAGACCACCCTGCTGTTATTTGGGCTTCCAATTCCTGGGCACTTGATGTCCTGAGCTCCCTCCCACACACAGGACTGACCTGCCAGATGTTACCAGTTGTTTCTTGCAAACTACTTAGTTAATAGCCACTGTCCTAAGTCCTCCCAACTGTCCCAGAGTTGCTTCTTATGGATAAAGGATCCCCCTATCTCCCAATAATCCAGTAACTGGAGGTAGGGGGACTCCTGGCACAGTGGGGCGACCCAGCCCTCTCTACTTATGCAGCAGCTCGGGTCCTCTCTGACAGTCAAGTTGTTAGATATTCTGAATATCGCCCTGCCCACATGTGATTCAGAAAGCACTGTGCTGTCTCTAGAATCAAGGTGAATAGACCTTGATTTCTGCTTGGGAGCTAGTGGAGGGTTCCCTGGCTTGGAAAGATGCATCCCCACCCCTGCAAGGCTTGAAGGCCCTGGGCTCTCTCATGCAGAGAACTTGGGCTAGGAAAGAGGCCTGCTCACCCCTGTGGTATGCAGCTTCATCTTGAACTTCTCCAGGTACAGCCACTGCTTGGCCTCATTGGGATCCAGGTCATGGTAGAAGTCCCTGGCGGCATACCCAAAGCTGTGGAACTTCCTCTCAGGGGTCAGCAAGATGGTGGTGGGGGTCTTCTGGTTGGACACACCAGGATCGCCTCCTTCCCATCGCCTGCCACCAAGGGAAGCCAGAGGTTATGGGGACTTCTTTAAAAATCGCAGGTCAGGCAGCATCTTCTGCGTGCATGACTGTCACAGCTGAGGATGCCCAGACACAGTCCAGATCAGCTGGCTGAAAAGCAGCTAGAGACACAAGTCAACAACGAAAAAGGAGCGGGCAAGTGCCACACTGCCACTCAGTAACAAGGTCTGCCTTTATCCTTTCAGCATGACCCAGTACTGTATGCCGGAGACACATGCTGGTGACACAGGGCTAAAACATTATGTCTCTGCCTTCAAATAATTCAGTCTGGTAGGTAATGGGCTTTTTAGGGGTAGGGATAAATTTGCAAGCACAGGGGCCCAGGGAAATGGCCTGATGGGTGAAAGAAGGCAAAAGTGCCACTGGTGGAGCCCAGGGGGAGAATGCAGCACCCGAGAAAGCCTAGAAGCAAAGGGCAAGTGAATCTCAAAGGAGGGAAGGACACGCAGGTCGCTCAGAGGTGAGCAGGTCCTGGGTATGTGTAGATGCCGTGTGATCATGTTGATGAGGCCAAGAGTGTATGAGTGAGAAGAGTGAGCGTGCAAATGAGAACTGTGGGAAAGGAGACTGCAAACGTGGTTAGAATGAGGCTGGGGGAGGACCCTGAGAACCTAGAGAGTCAAACCATGGATAATGGAGCACTACCAAAGGTCTCAGAGCAAGGGCATGGCAGAATCAGAACAGCTGTTACGACAGCAAACTGAACCAAAGGGAGAGTGACAGGAAGGAGCCAGGAGGAGGTAAGAAATAGGTCAGGTCTAGCCAGAGAACAGGGGTGAGCCACAGGCAGGGAAAGGTAGAGATGAAAGGGTGTAGAGCTGGTCCAGAGAGAAAGGCAACCACTCAGACATGGTGGTGAGCAGGAGCACAGGTGCCCTAGAGCACGCAAGCCTGGGAGCCTAGAGGAGAGAGTGCAGACCTACAGTGCACAGCCCTGCCCAGGGAGGGAACCCTGCTGCCGTGTCCAGTACTGAATTTCTAGGGGTTGAAGACACAAGTTTTCAGCTTGGTGACAACAATAGTGACAAGATGGGGTGGGAGAATGGAGGGGAACATGAAGGAGGGAAATGATCGTGAAAGGTTGTACACCAAGGAGGAGGCAGAAAAGAGGGAGAGGAGGGTACAGACAGACACACAGACAGAAAGGTGTGATGAAGCTTCCTTCCTTCTTTCAACAGACAGAAAGGGAAGCGAGTGGGGGAGGCCTGTGTCCCTGTGCTCCCTCTCTCCTTGGGAGTTGCTGCCCAGAAGCCAGAGCTGCTGAGCACCCAGGCTGCCCCCTTCCCAGCCACGCCCCATCACACAGCCCTGGGGACAGCCTCAGGTGGAGATCTGCTGTGGAGGGAAAATGGGCCACAGCCCCTGGCCCCCAGGGAAGGTGACTGCACCCAGTCTGAGCTTCAGCATGTTCCCTGCACTGCCTCACTAAGCATTAGTAGGGCCACTGGCTTCCAGATGGACTGCAACCTCCAGTGAGAACTGCCGCTCAGATGGCCCTGGAATCATCCCTGGCCGGTTTCCCAGTCAAACTCCATCAGCATTCAGAACTCAACCCCAGCAGCCAAAGTCCCCGAGGTGACCGCACGGAGACAGACACAGGGATGATTCTTATGCCACGCAGCACTCCACGCACTGCATTTCACAAAAGGACCTGTCATTACTATCAACGGTGACATTTGCAGCAGATAATGACCCCATGAGCTTTTCTCCTTTGAATTTTTATTCCTTCATTCCTATTTAAATGCAAAGTGTTAAACTTCCTCATTCAAACCTTTGTAAATCTGTATCACAGTTATGTTAATATGTTCCTATCGAAATAAAATTGAGGTAGAACCAACCTCCCTGCAGAATTTCTACAATAACTGAGATAAAGCCTCTTGAGGCCCTGAGCTATGGTAATGTTTTAAGTGTTCTCCAGACAAGTTCAAAGTTACTTTTACTCTTTTTTCGCTATTTTCATTGCTTGACTATCCTGTGGAAAAAAACATTGCTTAGAACTACATGGAAGCTCATAAATATGGATCTGTGCTCTTTTCCACTCAGGAGCTGTACCACAGAGGGCATTACTAACATCTGTCTGGTCCAGCAGAGGTAGACACCTAGGGACAATCAAGCACTTGGGGGTATGCAGCTATGGGGTCATCAGGACTCACTAACAGGTCAAGCTTTCCATTATTTTCTAACAAGACCGTCCCCAAGGGCCTCTGGAGCCTCTTACATGAGGCTGAGCCACTCTAGTTTTCAAAAGAAAGCAGGACCTAAAGCAAGGTTGAGTGGGATTATTTGTAGGACTACTTGTGTTATACACAATACTTTATAAAAGTACCTAAAATCTTACTTCCAATGTGATAAGTAAATTCCACAGTTGCTCAGGTAAAGGAAATGCAAAGCCAGTTACAATGGATCTGAAGCCATTCCTTGGATGGCAAATCAAGGTGATAAATCCCAGGTTTCCAAAGCTTGGAGGGGCACAGATGCTGCAGAAAGGTCATGGGTCAAGACTAGGAGAGATGACATTGGTGCCAGGACAGACCAAAGTCCTCAGAGACACTGAATCCTGGGGTTACATGGTATGAAGACCTGATGATCTGCTGTGTGCACGACTGTGGGGGGCTGTCTCACATAGTAGACCCCAAGAAGCCCTAGGGACAAATTTTCTGTTAGTCACTTGGCTGAGATTCGAACCCCACTGCTTTCTCCCAAGCCTGGTGCTTTCTGCCTTTGGTAGTATCACCAGCATGGTCTTCACTTACGTGCTGAGCACTCACTTAACCTGCAGGAATACTCATTTTACTAATGAGGAGACTGAAGTTTAACTGAGGAGACTGAGGTTCAGAAACTGCCTTAGGTCACACAGCAAGTGGCAGATCCAGCATCTGGACCATCTCCATCTCCAGTAGCTTGGCTCCTGTCATGCAGGTCAAACTCTGGAATTACTGGGCCCAGGCTTCAAACATACTGCACAATCCGTCCCCACACAACTAAGTCAGAATTAAACCAACACCTTGACAAATGGGAACCTGGAGCCCTGAGGCCAGAATGGCTCATCTAAAGTGGCACAGAGGATCTGGGCTAAGTTGGACCAAAAACCTGCTGAGGTCTTCCTCCTAAGTGCCATCTGCTGTGTCAGTGACCAGCTATGCCCCTGAGTCTCCACACTGCAGTGCCAGATAAGGCCATTTGTCCCTCCCATCATGACACTCACCTCATCACATGGATGCATTCGGGCTCTTTGGTGAAGCTATAAGCATAGCCGCTGGATGTGGTCCCAAAATCGATGGCCACCACCACAAGAAATGTCTGCTGCTCTGAGACATTGGAGTTGGCATCATTCTGCAGGTGTACAATGAGGCATTGAAGGCCAGAGCCAGGCTGGGCCTTCAGGAAGACCCAAGTCTTGGACAGTTCCATTCTGCAGTACCCCTGCTGCACGAGGAAGGACCCCCACACATATGCCCAGGTTTCTACAAAGCAGCTCTGGGGCAAGGGCAGGTCAGGCCAGTGCCACCTGAGTGGCTCAGGGGACATGCAGGCTCCCTGAGGGCAGCTAGGATGACTGGCTGAGAGCACCGCCTGCAGCCTGCCTGTTCCCCTTCATTAATCATGTGTGTTTGTGTGTAGCTAATCACAGAAATGCTACCATCAGGGTGGAAACCCAGCAACTCCCCGGATACACAATCTCCTCCCATTCTCTGCCTTAGTCCCTGTGCCAACCTCCAGCTACTGCTCAGAGTACTCTGCCAGCTGTGCCCTTCAGGTCTCCCACTGACCTCTCCATCTGTGCCGGCATTTCATGCACATGAGAGGGCTTGGCACACCTAGGACCTACCCAGTCCTGCATACCTGGACCCAGCTGAGCCGTGTGCCCTCGAGGCTCAGAGCCTTTCCCTAAATGTCAAATCACTAGGGCAGATCACGCCAGGCTTCCCAATGTTTCTTTTTATAAGCAATGTAGACTTTCTTTCATTTTTTTAAACTCCCACAGAATTCCACATTATACAACCAACACACTTTAGAGTTGGCTGGATTGGCTGAAGCAGAGGACAAGAACGCCACTCATGGATCTCTCCTGCCACTGCCCGCCCTATCCACACCTCTAAAGCTCCTACAAGGTGCAAAGTTTGAAAACCACAGGACCTGGCCACAGGTGACCAACCCTCTCAGGACTGAGGTAATTTCCAGGATGCAGGAATTTTGCTGTAAAACCGAGACATTCCAGGAAAACCAGGGCAAGCTGGCACCCCCTACTCAGGGGTGGCTCCAAAGCTCTCGGCAGCATCTTGGTGGCCTGTGCAAACTACCCTTTCCTCAGGTCTTCATTCTCATTGGTTACACACACATCCCTCTGAACAGCTGCCCCACACCATCCATCTCTTCCTCTAGCGCAGGCTGGGGCAAATGCTGCTCAGGCCTTCTGTCTTAGGAAAGCAGCTGCAGAAGCAATTACCCAGCACAAGCTCATGGACACGGCAGGTAACCACAGTAAGCGAAGCCCTTGCATTTCGCTGGTTCTCCTGTCAAAAATGGCCACTTCCTTCCAAGAGGATGCTTTACAGTCTCTGGGTCCTGAGTCTTTTAAAGAGCTGCTCCCACCCTGCTGGCTCATGTTACCCCCCAACACCCACAGCTCCAGACACACCAGCCATAGCACTGCAAGTCTTTCTAAACCCAGGTAGAGAAGGGGCATAGCGGGGTCCGTGTGGCTGGTAATGGGGCAATTTAATCTCCGCCCAGTGGATACATGCCCTGTACAGCATCCTGAACTGTTAGAACAAACCCAGAAAGCACCACATACACACACATGCACACACGCACACATGCACAATTTCTTACCACAATATGGGATGGAGAAAGAGGTGTTATTCCTGTGTCTCCAAGACTCCGGGCTGGAGATGAATACGCAGATGTGGGGGCTGTTTCTGAAAGAAAAGACAAAGTCTGTGGCATGGACTAGCCTAGGGAACAGAAGGGAGGCCTGCATGGCTTTGCCCCTCTAGGCACATGGCTTCTCCAATGCCATCTAACATGACAAGAGGGGCCAAACTGTAGCCAGGAAGGCAGGGAGTCCACGTTCAGCCCAGCATGCCTTGTGTTTGGTATTTACAGCATCACCAAATAAGATGTCCCTGCCTGTTTCCTTCTATTGGCTACCAGGCCTTCCTTGTGCCACCAACCCCCACTAAGCAGGAGGTGGCAGTCAGTCCCCGAAGTGTCCCCCTTCCTGGCCATGTCATCTGGAGAGCTAATTTTTAACCCAGGCTCCTTGATGAACTAGTGGACCTGAAACACCTGAAAGGAGGTGTCAGTTTCTGTAGGCTTTTTCTGGAAGATGATCCACAGTCCTTCACATGTTCCCAAAGGAGGGTTAACAGGCCCTGTCCTAGGAATACATAACATGAGTGTAACTTCCAGAGAGAGTGTTCACACCTGGCAGATGCAGTGCCTCCTCCCTCCTTCTGGTATGAGGGCCCCACCTGACAATGGTGAACTCATCTCCTCAGGGACACTGAAGAAAAGCCACAGCTAAAAGGCAGCTGGATTAGGAAGCCTGAAGAAGGGCCCCACAAGAGACACAAGGTCAAACCCAAGAGCTAACAGCAAAGCAGCATAGACACTACACTTTCACTGTCCAGATGCTGCCGCAATTATTCAAGCATAGATGTTTGTTCTGGAGCCTTCTCAGAGCCCAGTGGTTCTGTCCCTGAGAAGGGTCCCCAAGAAGTGTCCCGTCCCTGGTCAATCCTGGAAAGCTCCACAATTCCCTTCCTATCTGGTACCCAGAACTAGCAGGGCCCCAGAGCACACAAGCAACTGTATGACTCCACTGGGGAGACGAAGGCATACATGTACTACAGGCTATCCCAGGCTCTGCATATCCCACTCCATTCTGTCACAGCCTAATACCTGGTAGGAGAGTTTGGAGTGTCTGGGAAAGGCCTGTCTGCTTCTAGGGGCCCCAAAGAGTGGCTCCATCTGCCTCTTCTACTAAATTCCTTTCTGCTGATCTCAAGATATTGGAAAAAAACTGGGGAGGGGGCTCAAACAGCATCATAATAGTGGTTACCATATGTGCTAAAGGATCAAATAAACCAGGAAAGAATGAATGTGAAGCCTCAGATCTGCGCGCCACTCCCCTCTGCAGGTGCATGGCCTCTCTCCTCCCACAGAGGCTCAGCCCCAGGCTCTGCTAGAGAGGTGCACAGTCATGTGATTACAGTGGCAAAAGCTCAACTTGCTGGGCAAAAGGCTTGGGCAGATATTCCTCCAAGAAGATAAACACATGGTCAGAAAGCTTATGAAAAGATGTTCAACACTATGAGAGAGCTACAAATCGACACTACAGTGAGACGCCACTTCATACTAAGGATGACTATAGTTTTTTTAAAAGGAAAGGCAAATAACAAGTGTTGGCAAAGATGTTAAGAAACTAGAACCTTTATGCACTGCTAGTGAGAATGTAAAATGGTGCAACCACTGTGGAAAACACTTCAGCAGTTCCTCAAGAAATCAAATATAGAATTATCATGTGACCCAGCAATCCCACCCTAGGTGTCTACATAAAAGAGCAGAAACAAGGATTCAAAGAGTTACTTGTACCTGTATGTTCATTACGGCATTATTCACAATAACCAAAAGGGAGAAACAACCCAAGTGCCCATCAACGGATGAGTGGATAAACAATATAATATAAAAAGAATGGCATTTTTATATATGTTGCAACATGGATGAATCAGAAATTATGCTAAGCAAAATAAATTAGACATGAAAAGAAACACGTTATTCTGTAATTCTATTTATATAAAATATCCAGAATAAGCAAATTCATAGAGACAGAATACAGATTAGAGGTTTCCAGGGGGCTAGAGGGAGGAAAAAAATGAAGAATGGGGAGTTATTGCTTAAGGAGTACAGAGGTCCTGTTGGAATGAAGGAAAGTTTTGGGAAAAACAGTGGTGATGGTTGCAAAATATTGTAAATATAATTCATGCCACTGAACTGCACACTTAAATAGTTAAAAGGGTAAGGTTTATGTTAAAAATACTTTATTGTAATTTTTAAATGTTCACTAAAAAATTCAGGCAAGGCTCTGGGTTCAAGCCCTAGCATGAGAGAGAGAGAGAGAGACATTTGCTAGGGATGATGACACATACCTATAATCCCAGCATTTGAGAGGCTGAGTTCAATGTATATTAAGTTCAAGGCCACCCTGGACTACATAGTGAGACCCTGCCTCAACTCCTCCACACACAAAATCAACTTGCTTATCTGAGAAGGGACACTATTTTCTATTCCAATTTGAATCCAAGACCCAGTGCTCTTTTTTTAGGAGGGGAGCAGGGAATGAGGAGATCAAATCTAAGGCTTTACATATAATGAGCTCTAATTCTAGCCCAGCCTGATGCTCTTAAAACCGTAATGGAAAAATAAATTTGGTTCCTTGACCATCCTGCTGAACCCTACCATCTTTGCTAATTTCCTAGCACAAGGGAACTCCTTCCATAAAAACAGGGGTGACAGTGCCTCTCCACCTAGGGGTCCAGCCAGATGCTCTTTCCACCTACTGGCCATAGTTCCATCCTGACCACAGCCCCGTGGGCAGCACCAAAGAGATGCCATCCAGCCCCAGTAGCTGCCTTCTCTCCACTTGCTACCTGGAAGGCCCAGGGCCATGTGTCCACGTTTGCACAGAAGGTCTTGGAAAAAACCAACTGTCTAATTACCCAGAAAATCTGGTGTTGGCAATTAGCAAACAAGCTATTATCCACTGACAATCTATCCACCCTGCTGCTACTCAGTTCTAATTATCCCATCACTCAAACCTTCTCAGCGTATATCCTGGGTGGTTCCACAGACTTGCAAAATAGCATAGGTTGGGCCACACAGTGAACACATTCCTGGGGCCCCCAAGAAACACCAGGGCACTGCAAGGGCAAGAAGTAAGGATTTTTGGTTCTTCTTGTACCTTCCTCCCCACTGGATCTGGGGCAGCACGAAACCAATCATTTGACTCCCCAGGCCTAGAGACGGTTCAGCTTCATGAACTACATTTCTGCCTAATAAACCCCTTTATGCCTCTTTTAAAAAAAGAAAAAATTCAGCCTACATCATATAACAATTTAAAAGTGATACACACAGAAGATACAGAGGAGAAATACTTCATAGATATCTGCATATTGTGTACACCTACATCTAAAAGAGTATATAACTATATATTCTAAATTGAAGATAACTCACCCGTTAATGTCCACCAATCCAGCATGGGAATATACAAAGCCTGTAGTGACACATTTAATCTCTGGTTAATATTTCTTTACTTCACAATTTAGAATGTCAAAGTGGTGTTCAAAACTTCATGGAGAAAGACTATGAAAAAGCCTACTGGAGTGGTCAGAAAACAAAGTTTAATTCTGTTGTGCTAATAGTCCCAACAAGACTTAAAAGACTTTCATGCCTTAGTTAAATAATTAGGACTAAACACAAAAAAAAGGCCACCTATTAATCTTAGAATATTTGACAGATGTGAGCTAAGAGACAACAGGAGAGAAATGGTACATGGAATGTGTGAAGGTACACGGCATAAGCTACGTGCTCTCCTGGCATCGGTTACACACTGGCCGTTATCTACAGTAAGAAACACTACATCCATTTAGTTGTCCCTGTTTATGCTGTTTCTGTGAAGTTAGAACAATAGCGTTTTTCCCTGGATCACCTCCACCTGCATGAGACCCCAGTTCAGCACACACTGGGGCACCCTGGAAACTGAAGAGAAGTGTGACGCTAAAAGCTCAACTTGAGTAGAGGTTGCTATAGAGCAGACTTGGGAGAAAGAAAGGAGGCTGAAGAAAAAACAAAAAAACAAAAAAACAAAAAACAAAACACAGGCCCAGTTGTGGAAGTGGAGAAGGAAGACTGTTAAGAGAAAGATGAACAGAAAATGCTTCATCAGAAAATGCAGTCAAGCGAAAGGATGTGAAGTGAGAAGAAATACCCGCCCCACTGTCCCAGCTAAATTAACTGAAGACCATCCAAAGACCTTCCACATCAAGCACTAAGTTACCTGGACATCCTATAACAGGAAGATTTTATGATTTCATGCCACAAATCAGAAAAACACTGCCACAAATCAGAAAAAACTCCTGTTGTCTCTTAGCACACATCTGTCAAATATTCTAAGATTAATAGATGACCTTTTTTGTCTTTAGTCCTAATTATTTAACTAAGGCATGAAAGTCTTTTAAGTCTTGTTGGGACTAAAACCACATGCAGAATGCAAGCTATTGACCACAAACAGGTTAAACTGACAGAGACCCTGTAACTTTCCAGTAAAGAGAAATTAATCCCTTTTGTTCTGTTTTAGGTAATTTAACATCACTTCAGTCAGTGTGCAGATAATCTCTTTTAGTTTAATAAATATAAAAACAAGTTGGTAAGGGTATTTATAGGTTCACCCTTAAACCTTGAACCCCCATCCCAACACATTCTTCAAGTCACTCCAAAGATAATTTTTGCAGTCAGGAGAGTATATAAACAAAATGAAAATATTTTACCATGTAAAAGACAAATAAATAAAGGTATTACTCTCCCAGTAAGTCTTCTGCCACAGTACTTCTCAAAACCCTGAACCAGGGAGTTGAGGAAGAATTAGCTTAACTTGGTAATTAAATCCTCTTCATTTGCCATAGAATGAAAAGGTAGGCTTCATTCAGATTCCTGCTATAAAATGGAAGACATGTAAAATTCAGACACATTTTTATTTGCTCCCAGCTCTAATGGATTTAATCAAAGAAGATATCCTTAAAATAAAAAATAGTCTGGCTAAGAGAACCTCAAAAAGAGCCATACTTCATGAACTTGCTTGCTGCTCTTCTCCACTGGAGACATTAGTCAGCAAACAGTCGTGAGCAGAATGACAGACTTTCTGAGATACATAAAATCGATCGTGCTCCACAAATACAACCTTTTTAAAGATGAAGACAGAACCGCTGAACAGACTTTATTCCACAGCGCTCCAGACTCACGTGAAACATGACAAGTGGTCTCAACAATAGTGACAGGGGCTTCCCTCCAGATAGCCCTCCTTGCTAGCTTTCAGATTGATGCATCTATCAAACAAATACCCATTTCAAAAGGACTTTGAAGGTCTGAGCGTCAGCATTTAAAAAACACAATACCTATATATTATTTCCTTTGTCCTGTGGGTTTTGAGATGACAGGTGCTTGCCGACAACTGCCTAAAACCAGGTGGCCTGAGGAAGAGCCCCTTCTTTCTTTCCATACGGGTTCTCCTTGCAGTGTGATCTCTGAAAAATCGATCAGCTCAAGGTCATGGGTAGGTTACTGGCAAACATCTTTTAAGAAGGAGAATAAAAAATATTTTATTACCCTATAACCGCCTTCATGGCTAGCTGAACTAATGCATTATTAATGTAAGCGGAACCATTTCAGTAAGTAATTTATGGGCTTTTTTAATCACCATGGTTGATGTCCAGAGAAAATGGAAATTTTATTGGCATCAACAGGGAGACTCTCTCACTACAAAGAATTCCGAGTGTAAAATAACTGCTCTTCAAATGCTAAATAATAATTATGGAAATGAGCATTTACCATGACAGAAACCACAGCACAATGCACAGGCCAAATTGGGGGGCTGCACAAGGCCCGTGATTCTGGGTAGCATCTTCTCATTACCCTTCCTGCGTCCTGAACTGTCCAGGAGATGAGATGCCCAGTGGGCGAGAACAGGGGCAACTAGGTTCCCCCAGAAACAGGGAAATCCCGGGTCCCTGCAACCCCAGACTGTTAGGGGATCATTTCACTTTCTCTCTCTTAACCCCAGATTCATAGACTGGTTCATAGGCTTCTGATTTATGCCGATATTTCCAGGCATCTACAGGGAGAGTTGAGGAAAGGCTTTCTAGGTCAACAGTTTTCATGACTTATACTCAGCAACACTGTAGCCCCTGCCCACCATATTCAGCAATTAAAGGGGCTCCAACAGATTACCCGACGGGTATTCCCAAGCTATGTCCAGAAGCTTCTCTCTCATGAACTCTGCTCCTGTGGACAGGGCCATTTGTTACTTCATCTCTTATTCCCCAGCTCCCGGTATGTCACAGGACTCAGATGATGGATGGTTGGGTGGATAGATGGGTGAATGGATGAATGGATGGATGGAATGAAGGGTGAGTAGTGGTGGATAAACAGATGGATAGAAGGAAGGGTGGTTAGTGATGGAAGAATGGGTAAGTAGGTAAATGGATATTTTCACAGGTCCCCAAAAGTAGACTCAGTGGCTATCCACAGACTTGGAGGGCCTTCCCAATTTCAGTCACTCCCAACTGTGACATCAAAACCCTTGAGTGGAATATTAGGAATGCGTATGATGAGTTACTGCCAACAATGTAAGATCATCTCTCAAACCACCCAGACTTGCCTCTCTTCTAGACATTCCTTTTGCCAAGGGAATACTAACTGCTCCCAGGTGAGAAATTTCCCACACTCCATCTCCAAGCCTCGGCATTCCTACTTCCAGTGTTCCTCGCATTCATGCTCCCCTGCAAAGTCACCATCACAAGCTGGCTTCAGGTCCTCCTGTACCTGATCAGAGCTCCTGCCCCATCCAAGCCCCACTCACCCTTCAGTCAGAGCTATTTGGTCAAAGCTGAGATCTGGTCACATTCTCAGCCTTGTCAGGGGCTTCTCTGATACCCACATTCCATGAGATAAAGTCCAACCCACTGCTCTCAGCCCTTTGAAATCCGCAACACATCCATCCATGACCCCCTTTTTCCCCCCATCCCTGGTCTTACCAAACCTGGCCATGAACCCCTGACACACCTGTGCCTCATCAGCCTCCAGGTTCTGCATACATTGTCCCCTGTTGGGAAGAGTGCCCACTTATGCAGCAGGCCAATTCTACCTTGTCCTTGGGACCACCTCCAAAGATCAGCCTCTTCTGTTTGGGAGAAGAAATCTTTCTCAGTCCCCAGGGTACAAAGCAGAAAAGAACCTACTGATGCCTGGTGACCAACAGGCAAAACCCAGATGCAGGAAACTATAAGACAACAGCCATGTTTCTTCAAGAAACGGTCACAAGGAAAATACACAAGCCAGGATGAGAAACCTATAGATCAGAGGTTTTCGAACTTTGATATCTATATCTATATCTGTATCTATATCTATATCTATATCTATATATATCAGAATCCCCTGGTGGGCTATTGAAGCACAAATTTCTGGCCCCACCCTGAGTTTCTGATCCTGTAGCTTGAGAGGTGGGACATTTGTAATGTGTTTTGGGGCCTCCTGATTCTGGTCCAGAGACCAACTGCCGTGGCTTTAAAGAGACTTAAAACACATCAACTCCAATAATTTCCATGTGGGGAGCTTTATTAGATCCTAATTCAAAACTCAAAAATATTTACATTTATGAGACAATAGGAAATGTAAACACTGGATATTGATAATATTAAGAATTTATAATTACTAATGTAGTTATATAATTTTAAGAGTTCTTGTCCTCTAGGAATACATTCTACAATGTTTGCAGATGAAATGATATGATGTCTGAGATCTGAATCAAATACAATGCAAATGGAGTGGAGCTGAAACAAGATTGGCCACAAGTTGATAGTTATTAAAAAATGGTGGAAGCCTCATGGGGTTCCACACATGATTTGCTCTTTGTTTTAAATTCTCCATAATAAAGAGTTCTTTCAGTGTACCAGTTACATGGACACGCCAAGAGGGCAAGATGATGCTTTACTAATGCTGCCTGTTGGAGCACCCGGCCCAGCCATAGTATTTATCCACTCATATTTATCAAATGAATAAGCAAACCAATAAGAATGTGAACTCATTTAAGCCTAGACACGTGGACTTGGAAGCTTTGGGAAGGTTGCAGACCTGGGTCTCAGGGTGGGTGAGGGGTGCACACCCAGGGGGCATCTCTGCAGCTGAAGCTGTTGAATGTAACAGACTGAACAGCCCTTGAAGGAGTCTGAACTTCAGCAGGTACCCCATGGTCCCTCACAGACAACAAAGCAGGTGTCCTGGCACCAGCAAGAAGATTCTAAGTCTGGGATGGGTTCCAGTCTGGCCTCAGAAACAAAACCCTGCTGAAATCTGGTCCATAGCTGCTAGACTTGGTAGTCTGCCTGCAAAACTAGGGCCTCGGGGGAGCCAGGGGGTCATCCACTATTGGACTTCTCCATGTCTGAGAAACAGGGGGTCCTGCCCCTGCAGAGAGACGGGGTAACTTTAAGGACTAGAACACATTTGCTTTGCTTTGTCCTTCAGGTGTGCTGGGATCCCAA
>RJWT010029076.1:0-15049 GCA_004365215.1 Cuniculus paca | reverse complement strand
TTTTTTCAGGTTTTCTCCTGTTTCCTTTTTCTTCCCTATTCTGTTATCTTTACTCATCCTCATTTTACCTATCTCTATATTCCCTTTCTTCACCTTTCATGCAACATTTGTGTAACAGGTGTCTGTACTTGTACAAACGAGGCTAAGAAGAGGTCAGTACTCTAACTTGATACCACTCACAGTCACGTCAGGGTGACCCTTAACAGAACAGTGCTTAGAGGATCCAAACAAAACTAATACATACATATTAACAGGCTCTGAAAACTGTGCAGCTTCGTCAATCTCTAATTACACTCCCCCTGGATCGGTCCTCCTGTGTCTACAAATACTCTCAAATATTCTCATAAACCCCTCAACACTAGCACTTTATTCCAGCTATAAGAAATACCTCCAACAGAATATGACCCTTTTTTAAACCTAGTAACATTTGTCTCTTCTTTGCCTCTGACTTAGCCTCTTCCTTTTCCCCTTCTTTTCTTCCCTCCTCCCTCTACATCATGGACTAATTGCCAATAACAGCATAGTACAGTTTATTGGGGCACTGGTACCTAGCAGAGGAATAGCTGGTCATACAGAATTTCTAATTTTCGTTCTTGACAAAATCTCCATACTGATTTCCAATAATGACTGTACTAGTTAACGTTCCCAACAATCCAAGAGGGTTCCTTTCTTTGTGGCCACAGCCATGCATGCCAGCATTTTTCTTTGACTTTTTGATGATCACCATTCTTTTTGGTGTAAGATGGAATCTTAGTGTTGCTTTAACTCATTCACAATAAGGCTATGATTCCAGGAAGCTTGAACCATCAATGTATACATGCATGACTGTCTCACTGCAGGGCTTTTAATTTCGTTAGTAAAAAGACTGATAAAAGTAATGTAATGGAAGCAACCAACTGTTGGATTCTGTTCTTTGATCCAGTCTCACAATCGTCTTTTAACATATTCTCGCTAGCTTGAACCACCAGTGACACATGCATAACTGTCCCATCAAGGGGCTTGTATTACTGGTGATACAAACAAATCTAATTACTTTTATTGGTCTTTTTACTAAGAAAATTAATAGTCTAAGTAGACAGAATCTAGGTAGTTTCTTGAATTTCAATGTTTACAAAACCAAGATACTCTAAAAAATGAAAAATAATTATAATGTATATAAAAATTATATATTACAAAAATCCAAAATGAAAATGAGAGCTACCAAGGAACAACAAAGGAATAATAAAAGAAAAATTTGCCACTGAGTTTAATAATAATGTAGCCATTTTTGACCAGTTAGTATGGTGTTGGCTGTTGGTTTGCTTTGTCATAGATGGCTTTATCAAACTGAGATAAAGATCTATTCCAATTTTCTGTAGTGTTTTTAATCACAAATGAGTGTTGGACTTTGTCAAAACCTTTTTATACATCTACTGAGGTGATCATGTGTTTCTGTCCTTGATGCTTTTAATGTGGTATATTATATTTATTGATTTGCATATGTTGAACCATCCCTACATCCCTGGGATGAATCCCACTTGGTCATGGTGTATAATATTCTTGATGATTTGTTGCATTCTATTTGCCAGTATCTTATTGAACATATCTGCATTTATGTTCATTAAGGAAATTGGCCTGTCAGATCCTTTTTTGGTTGGATCCTTCTCTAGTTTGAATTGATCTTTTTCTGCAAGCTTGAGTTTTCACATTAGGTTGGTTTTTTTGTTCTGGAGTTTTTGTTTCATTTTGGTTTGGTCCGGGTTTTTGTGGGGGGGGTGTTCTGGGGTGGGTTTTGGTTTTGGTTTGGTTTGGTTTTTTTGAGCTCGCTCTGTTTTTCTGATGTGGTAATTCACCATTATAAACTTCCCTTGTAAGGGCTGGGGATCTAGCTCAGTGGCTTAAGCGCCTGCCTGGCAAGTGCAAGGTTGTGAGTTCAATCCCTGGTGCCACAAAAACAAAACAAAACAAAACAAAAAACTAAACTTCCCTTGTAGGACTGCTTTCAATGCATAAATTCTGGTATGGAATACCGGCATTATCATTTAATTGTAGAAACTGTCTAATTTCTTAATTTCATCTATAACCCATTGGTCGTACAGGAGGGTGTTTCAGTTTCCATGTTTTTATAGTTTTTGCAGTTTCTTTTGCCATTGATTTCCAATTTCATTGCACTATGGTCTGATAATATGCATGGGGTAATTTCAGTTTCTTTGCATTTACTTAAGCATGTTCTATGAGCTAATATGTGGTCTGTGTTGGAGAACACCCCATGGGAAGCTGAGAAGAATGCATATTCTGATATTATGGAGTGGAACACTCTGTGGACAACTACTAAGTCCATTTGTTTTAAGGTTTGGTTCAGTTCTGGTATTTGTTTGTTTTTTGTTTTTTGTTTTCTTGGCCTAACTGATGTATTTGTGACAGTAGGGTATTGAGGTCTCCCACTGCAAAATTTCCCCCACTACAGTTGTATTAGTGCTTATTTGATTTTTCAGATCCATTAATATTTGTTGTATATAGTTGGATGTACTGGTATTTGATGCATATATATTTGATTGGTATCTCTTCCTCTTGGATTGTTGCCTGAACAAGTATGTAGTGACCTTCTTGGTCTCTCTTGATCAGTCTTGGACTGAAATTCACTTTGCTTATACAACATACTGGAACTTATAGGGCACAATGAAAGCAGTCCTAAGAGGAAAATATTTAGCAGTAAATACCCATATCAGGAAAACGGAGCAAGCACCTATAAAGAACTTAATGTTGAACCTCAAACTCCTAAGAAAAGAAGAGCAGACTAAGTCAAAAGCTCATACGAGGGAGGAAATTATAAAGATCAGAGCAGAAATTAATGTATTGGAGACTAAAAAAAAAATACAAAGAATCAACGAATTGAAGAGTTGATTCTTTGAAAGATTAAATAAAATTGACAAACCCTTAGCCAACCTTATCAAAAAAAGGAAAGAAAAGACTCAAAGCCATGCAATTAGGAATGAAAAGGGTAAATCACAATGGACCCTGCAGAAATCCAGATCATCTATACCTACTTTGAAAACCTGTATTCTAATAAGATGAAAAATCCAGAAATGAACAGATTCCTAGGTACATATGAATTAACAAAGCTGAATCAGGAAGATATAAAAATCCTAAATAAACCAATATCAATCAATGAAATTGAAAGTGTAATTAAAAACCTACCAACAAAGAACAGCCCAGGCCCTGACTGATTCATTGCTGAATTCTAAAAGAAATTTAGAGAAGACCTAACACCACTACTTCTCCAACTCTTTAATGAAATTGAAAGGGAAGAAATACTGCCGGATTCATTCCTGGAAGCAAGCATTACTCTGGTACCAAAACCGGAGAGGGACCTAAATAAGAAAATTACAGGCCAATTTCCCTAGTGAATATAGATGCAAAAATCCTCAATAAGATACTGGCAAACAACGCAGCAAATCATTAAGAAGATTATACACCATGACTGAGATTCATTCCAGGGATGCAGGGATGGTTCAACATACGTGAATCAATAAATGTAATACACCATATTAACAGAGCCATGGACAAAAATCATATGATCATCTCAATAGATGCAGAAAAAGCTTTTGACAAAGTCCAGCACTCATTCATGATAAAAACCCTATGGAAAATTGGAACAGATGGTCTTTATCTTAATCTAATAAAAGCCATCTATGACAAACCAACAGCTAACATCATCCTAAATGGACAAAAACTGAAAACTTTCTAAAATCAAGAAAAAGACAAGGATGTCCACTGTCTCCACTCTTATTCAATATAGTCCTGGAAATTTTAGCCAGAGCAATTAGACAAGAGAAAGAAATAAAAGCAATAAAGATAGGAAAAGAAGTTAAATTATTTTTTAAAAAAAATTTTTTAAAAAGTTAAATTATTGTTAGGGCCAGGGATTTAGTTCATGGCATAAGTGCCTGCCTGGCAAGTGCAAGGTTGTTGAGTTCAGTCCCCAGTACAAAAAAAAAAATTATTATCTGCAGATGACATGATACTCTACTTAGATGACCCCAAAACTCCACCAAAAAACTACTAGATTTAATAAGCAAATTCAGTAGCATAGCTGGATACAAAGTTAACACTCAAAAATCAATAGCCTTCCTGTACATGAATAACATACTCACTGAGAGAGAAATCAGGGAAACAAACCCTTCGCAATAGCATCCAAAAAAAAAAAAAAAAAACAAGAAAGAAAGACAGACAGACCTAGGAATCAATCTAATAAAGGAGGTAAAAGACCTCCACATTGAAAACTACAGTATGCTGGAAAAGGAGACCAAAGAGGATATTAGAAAATGGAAAGACAGCCCTTGCTCTTGGGCAGGAAGAACCAATAGTGAAAATGGCCATACTTCCAAAACTGTTATACAGATTTAATGCAATTCTGATCAAAATCCCAATAGCAAGTCTCACAGAATTGGAGAAAACAATCCCAAAATTCATCTGGAACCAGAAGAGACATAGAATAGCAAAGGCAATCCTGGGCAACAAAGACAAGACAGAGGGCATCACAATCCCTGACTTGAAATTATACTACAAAGCTACTGTGATAAAAACAGCATGGTACTGGCAAAGAAACAGACCTGAAGATCAGTGGAACAGATTAGAAGATGCAAGAACAAGCCAGACCTGGTGACGCACGCCTGTAATCCCAGCACTTGGGGGGCTGAGACAGGAGGATTGTTGCAAGTTCAAGACCAGCCTGGGCTATAAAGTTATCTCAAGGCCAGCCTGAATGGCATAGCAAGACCCTGTCTCAAAAAGACAAAGGCTGGGGATTTAGCTCAGTGGCATAAGCACCTGCCTGGCAAGCATGAGGTCATGAGTTCAATCCCCAGTGACAAAAAGGAAAAAAAACAACCAAAACAGAGCCAGAAGGATCACTGCGAGTTCGACACCAGCCTTGGCTACAAAGTAAGCTCAAGGCCAGCCTGAACTGAAGTGAGACCCTGTTTCAAAAAGACAAAAAAAAAAAAATGATGATGCAAGAATAACTCCAGACACACTCAGCCACCTTATCTTTGAAAAAGGTGCCAAACACACTCACTGGAAGAAAGATAGCCTCTTTAATAAATGGTGCTGGAAAAACTGGCCATGCACATGCTGAAGATTAAAACTGGATCCATGTCTTTCACCATGCACTAAACTAAATTTGGAATGCATCAAAAGATCTAATTATTAAAACAATAAATCTGCTGGAAAATGGAATAGGTAAAACTCTTGAAGACACTGGTGTAGGCAAAGACTTTATGAATAAAACCCCTATTGCACAGGAACTATCACAAAGAATCAACAACTGGAATCTCATCTTACTAAAAGCTTTTGCACAGCAAGAGAAACCAACAGAGTGAAGAGACAACCCAAAATGTGGGAAAAAATGTTTGCCAGCTGTTCCTCAAAAGAATACTATCGAGAACATATAAAGAACTAAAAAATCAGACCTCCCAAATTTAAAGACCCAATCCAAAAATGGGCATCTAAGACAAATATATGCTTCTCAGATGAAGAAATACAAACAGCAAATAAATATATGAAAAAATGTTGGGCTGGAGATTATAGCTCAGTGGCAAAGCAACTGCCTGGCAAGCATGAGGTCATGAGTTTGATTCCTGGTACCAGAAAAACAAAAAAATGTTCAACATCCACTGGTCATTTGAGAGATGCAAATTAAAACAACACTGAGATTCCACCTCACCCGGAATGGCTACTATCAAGAAATCGACCAATAACACATGCTGGTGGGGCTGTGGGGAAAAAGGAACCATTCTTCACTGTTGGCGGGAGTGCAGAAGGGTGCAACCATTTTGGAAATCACTGTGGTGATTCTTCAAAAAACTAGGATTGGAGGTCTCATTTGATCCAGCTAGTCCCATTCTGGTATTTTCCCAGAAGAATTAAAAACATCGTATCACAGCTATATATGTGCACCCATGTTTATAGCATCACAATTTATAATAGCTAGATCTTGGAAACAACCCAAATGCTCATCAACTGATCAATACATCAAAAAAAGATGTGGTATTTTTATGCAATGGAGTACTAAGCCATAAAGAAGGATACACTTTAGACTTCTATAGGTAAATGTATGCAACTAGAGACCATACTCATTAGTGAAATAAATCACACATGTAAGCATCATATTGTCTCCCTAGTGTGAGAAGTTGAAAGAAATGTTTGTATATAAAAGATAGTTAAGATAGTTATACTACTAATTTCTCTTAGTTCATTGAAAAGTAAGATTTGTGCTAACATTGGACAATTAAATGAAGATATCTTGTCTCTGAGTAATTTAAAGATAATACACAATGTATTAGTCATTGTTATACTCTAATTATCATGTTTTGAAATTACTTTTCTCTTTAAAATAAAAAAAATTTACTTTGTCTGAAATAGAATAGCTATCCCTGCTTTTTTCCAGGTTCCTGTTGCGTGGAATATTGTTTCTACATTGTTTGACTTTCAGTCTATGCATTTCTTTTTTAATTAAATGTGTTTCTTTTATGCAGCATATTGTTGGATCTTGTTTCTTGACCCTTCTGCCAAACTGTTTCTTTTGACTGATGAATTGAGACCATTTACATTGATGGTTAAAACCAGTATTATTGACTTATACTTGTCATATAATTTTCCTGTTATTGGTTCCCTTTCTTTCCATTCTGTTTAACTGCTTTCCTTGCCTGGTAGAGTCTTTCTAGTAGGATGGCTACTATACACTACTATGGAAGTATAGCTTTTGTTATCTTTTTCTAAAATATTCTTCAGAACATTTTGAAGCACTGGTTTGGTAGCCATGAATTTCTTCAGGTGTTCTTTATCATGGAAGTATCTTATTTTTCCATCAACTTTGAAAGATAATTTTATGGGGTACATCAATCTAAGTTGAAGGTTTTTTTCTTTTAGGGTTTGAAATACTTCACTCCAGCCTCTCCTTAAGAGTTTGTGTTGAGAAGTCCACTCTGATTCTGATGGGTTTTTCTTTATAGATTATTTGTTTCTTTTCTCTAATAGCTTTTAATATTTTGTTCTGGTGTTTAATTTCTGAACTCTTGATTATTATGTGCCTTGTTATGGATTTTTTTTTTATCATGGCTAAATGGAGTTCTGCTATATGTCTTGCTTATCTGTATGTCGAATTCTTTTTCCATGCTTGGGAAGTTTTCTGCCATTACTTTTTTTTTTTTTTTTTTTTTTTTTTTTTTTTTTTTTTTTTTTTTTTTTTTTTTTTTTTTTTTTTTTTTTTTTTTTTTTTTTTTTTTTTTTTTTTTTTTTTTTTTTTTTTTTTTTTTTTTTTTTTTTTTTTTTTTTTTTTTTTTTTTTTTTTTTTGTTTTTTTTTTTTTTTTTTTTTTTTTTTTTTTTTTTTTTTTTTTTTGGTACCAGGAATCAAACCAAACTTAGGACCTCGTACTTGCTAGGCAGGCATTGTGCCACTGAGCTATATGCCCAGACCCCTCTGCCATTACTTCTGTGAACAGATTTTTTTTTATGTCATTTGTGCTGTCTCCTGCTTTTTAACTTATTCTGATCAATATTATGTTATCCTTCTTTGCATCATCTAGCAGCTGTTGGGTTAATTTTTTATGATCTCTTGCTATTTTTAAGAGATCTTTCTTTTCACAATTGCTAACTGCAAACCTGTCTTCAAAATCTGCTATTCTGTCCTAGTGTTCATTCTGCTGCATACTTTCAATAGAATTTTTAATGTCCTACATATCTGTTTAAATTTGTTTCATGGATTCCATTTCTTTCTTATGTTGGGCATTCATGATTTTCATCATTTTCCTAAGCTCCTCTATTTTTCCATCTGTATCTACTCCAGATTCATTCTTTCTGGTTTCAGGTTGCAAGCCTGGGACCCAAGTTATTCAGCCCACAATGCTCTGGGTGCCTCTTGCTGGCTTGAGCTCAGCTCCCTAACCCTGGGTACCTCTTATGACTGCACTCTGACACCGGAGTCACTAGACAGAGCTAACCTGTGGCTGTTCTGAGTCCCTGGTTCAGCTTGCCCCTTTCCAAACTAGTGACCAGCCAACTGCCATCTCCTGGGGCTATCTGAACTAGAATCACTCATCAGTCACTGCAGCCAGTGTCCACTGCTCCACTCCACTGGCGCATTTCTCCATGGAGGCCTCTGGAGTCCCTTGTAGTTACCATGCCTCTGTAGGTTCAAACCACCTCTCAGTCTGCGAGCTGGGATTCTGGGAGAAAGTGGCATTCGCTGCCTCCCTCTTCTGCACTGAGGTCCCTCTCTCCACTCTCCCAGTGAGCCCAATTCTCACTTCAGATCCTTGTTTGTTCCTGAGAACATACTTCCTTCCTTCTCTGCCCCGAGTTACAATATTCCAGCATCTGGACTCCAAATCTCAGAGAGACTGATTTGCTGATCCTCACCTCTCTGCCATCTTCCCAGAAGTCTCCCCTTCTTTTGTTTTGGTATCAGGGTAATGTTTGCTTCCAATAATGACTTTGGGAGTATTTCTTCACTTTTAATTTCATTAGAGTTTGAGGAGTAGTGGTATTAGATCCTCTTTAAAGTTCTTGTAGAATTCAGCCATGAATCCATCAGGACATGTGCTTTTGTTGGTTGTGACGGAGGCAGTAGTTTGCTTTCCCTCTGAAATCGGGAACAAGCTAAGAATTCTCATTATCACTAATCCTGTTCAATATAGTTCTGGAAACATTAGTCAGAGCAATTAGAAGAAAGAAAAGGAATATAGATAGGAAAGAAAGAAGTTAAATTACTATTTGCGGATGACATGATACTTTACTTAGAAGATCCCAAAAGCTCCACCAAAGGACTCCCAGAATTAATAACCAAGCCAGGGATTTAGCTCAGCAGCATAAGCACCTGCCTGGCAAGCACAAAGTCATGAGTTTGATACCTAGTACAAAAAAACAAAACAAAAACAAACAAACAAACAAAAACAAATTCAGTGGCATAGCAGAATACAAAGTCAGCACTCAAAAATCAATGGCATTCCTGTACTCCAGTAACAAACTCACTGAGAGAGAAATCAGGCAAACACCTTTCACAATAACATCAAGAAAAATGAAATATTTAGGAAACACTCTAATGAGGGAAGTGAAGGACAGTTCTATACATGTAAAACTCTGCTACTCTGAAAAAAGAGATTGAAGAGGGTATCAGAAAATGGAAAGATATCCGCTGTTCTTGAGTAGGCAGAATCAGTGTAGTGAAAATGGCTATACTTCCAAAATTGCTTTACATAGTGAATGCAACCTCAATCAGAATACCAACAGCATACCTCACAGAACCAGAGAAAACAATTCTAAAATTCATATGGAATCAGAAGAGACCTACGATAGCAAAAGCAATTCTGGGCAGCAAGGGCAAGGTAGGGGCATCATCATCCCCAATTTGAAGTTATACTGCAAAGCTATGATGATCAAACAAAACAGAAAACAAAACACAGCATGGTACTGGAGGAAAAAAACAAAAAAACAAACCAGACCTGAGGATCAGTGAAACACAACAGAAGATGCAAAAACAACTCCAAGTGTACTCAACCACCTTCTCTTTGACAAAGGTGGCAAACACTGTCACTAGAAGAAAGCCTTACTTACTAAAAAGTGGTGCTGGGAAAACTGACTTTCCACATGCCAAAGACTGAACCTAGACCCACATCTCTCATCACACACTAAACTAAAATCAAAATGGGGCTCCCCCTCTGGGGGGGCCACGGGAGGCTGCAGTGTGGGGCTGAGCTGTGGCAGAAGGGAGAAGCTGCATGTCTACATGTAAGAGAAGCAAAAATGTCAGATGACATCAGGAAAAATTTTGATTTTTTCCAGATTCTCTTATCCAGCCACAGACTGTGGATCATCTTATCGCTCCAGTCCTAAAAGAAAATAGTTTTTCAGAAAAGATCCTCGTTCACAAACCAAACTGCTGCTTTGAACTCGCAGGGAGGAGTGCTGCAGTGACAATGTAGTGGTTTGAGCAGTCTGCTGGGAAGGTCTGCTGGTGCTTGTTGCTCGAGATCATGCAGAGTTCAGCTATGTTCTCAACAGGACACTCAAATGGGTTCCACTGACCAGGCACGCACATGGCTTGCTAAAAGCAATTAGGAAGTTACTAGTGAGCCCTGAAGGAAAGACAAGGTGAGGGAAAGGATAGATATATATATGATTAGCGTCATCCTTAGCCTTTGATCACTGTGCTTGAACACAGGCCTGATTGCTGGCCAGTGTTTTTGCGGCAGCTGATACTTTTTTCCAGCAATGCCCTGAAAGGTCAGAAATGGCACCATTTCTGTGGTATCTTTATTGTGAACCAGCTCAATTACAAGAATATTCTAACCTTGACTACAATTACAAGGATATTCTAACCTTGACCACCACTGCTGAAAGTCCTACTTCAAGCTTGGGTGCTCTGTGATAAAGCACAACTATCACAGCATTCCTGTACACCAGTGACAAATTCACTGAGAGAAATTGGAGAAATAAGACCTTTCACAATAGCATCATGAATAACGAAATACTTAGGAATCTAATGAAGTAAGTGAAAGACCATTCTATACATTGAAAACTCCAGCGCTCGGAAAACTCCAGGACTTGGGACAACAGATACTTTACCTGTGTTGGGCCACAATTCCATGTTTGCAGATGAAAGCCCTCATACAGACAACAGAAGCAAAGCTGTTTATCAAGGACTATATTTCAGTCTTGCATCATTCTGTTTTCTGGAAAATTCAGCTTACCCAGCTGACACTTCAGCCATTGTGTGTCTGTGAAGTCAGTTTGAAGATAGCCAAAGAAGGCTCATCTGTAATTCAGCTTTTGGAGCACAGGGTTGAACTTCTGAAGGAGGCAGTGGCATGCAGTTGACTGCTATTCATCAGAGATGCCCTCATTGTGTGTGTGTAAAGGTCATTCTGGTGGGAAGACGAGGAGGTTTTCCGATAGGGCACCATCAGCAGGGCAGTGAGTGAAGAGGGTGTTTTAGGGATGCCATAACAGCGCCACAGGCTGGGTGGCTGAAATCACAGAAGTTTATTTCTCACAGTTCACTTAAAATATTCTTTAAATGGTTGACTTCTTCTTTGTAAGCCAGCTGATATGATAGCAACCAAACATTCCAGCGTTTGAGCATATGAAAGACCACCTGCTTACCCGTGGTAGAAATAGTATCTAAAGTGAAGATTTAAGAAAAACTTAGTGACTATTAGATTATCCTTAGGACTCTGCATTAATTATGTAATGTTCTTGGTATTATTTTAAAAAAGCATATTTGTCCCAGAAACTTAATTACATAACTATGTTTTTATGTTGCTTAATAAATGTAATCACTAAACACCAAAAAAATCAAAATGGATCAAACAAAGGTTATTCAAATATAAAAACAGAAACAATCTTCTGGAAGACAGAATAGGTAAAACTATCAAAGACATAGGCATAGGGCAGTGATGGCACCCAAACTGGAACCCAAAACCCACTTTATCACAAAGTGCCAACACTGCAATTAAACCTGAATACTGAGGTCTTAGTTTAGAAAAAATAACTCGTACATTAGCATCTACTGTCTTAAAAACACAATAGCACAGCTTTCAATGATACAAAGAGCTTTTTATCGAAAGGTAGAAGTTTGCATTTGGTAGGACTTTTGCACAATAAACAACCTTTGCTGTAGTGGGCATGCTGATAATTTGTCAAACCATGACTGGGGCGGTTTGCTTGTGGGCCAACAGAAAGAGCCCTGTGTGCCCACTACGGCATGAATGCCATAGGTTAGCCACCACTGGTGTAGGCAAAGACTTCATGAACAAAACCCCAACTGCGTAGAAAATGCTACAGAGAACTGGCAACAAGGATCACATCAAAAGAAACACCAACACAATGAAGAGACTATCACAAAATGGGAAAAAAACTTACCAACTATTCCTCAAGACTAACATGTATATATAAAGAATTTTTAAAAGTTAGACTCCAAATTTAAAGACTCAATCCAAAAATGGGTATCTGAAATGAACAGACACTTCTCAGATGAAGAAATACAAACCGCAAATAAATATATGAAAAAATGCTCAACATCACTGGTCATTTGAGAAATGCAAATTGAAACAACACTGAGATCCCACCAGATCTCAGAAAGAATGGCTATTATCAAGAAATCAACCAATAACAAATGCTGGCAGGGTTGTGGGGAAGATGGAAATCTTCTTCACTGTTGGTGGGAATGTAAATTGGTACAACCACTATGCAAATTAGTTTGGAGATTCCTCAAAAAAGTAAAACTCGAGTTTCTATTTGATCCAGCTGTTCCCTTCCCAGGTATATTCCTGAAAGAGTTAAAATCATCATACCATGGTGACATATGCGTACCCATGTTTATAGCAGCACAATTAAAAAAAAAGGCAAAAGATTTATTCGACCTGAAGAGAAACCAGAGTATAGTAGCACAATTCATAATAGCTAAATCTTGGGAAAAACTCATCAACACAGGAATGCATAAAGAAAAGGTGGTATTTATTTACAATGGAGTACAACTTTGCCATAAAAAAGGGACTTAAGTCATTTTTAGGTAAATGGATACAGTAAAGACCGTAATAATGTTAAGTGAAATAAATCAGACACACAAGTTTAAATATTGCATTGTTTCTCTTGTATAAGAAACCTAAAGGAGGCTGGGGATTTAGCGCAGTGGCATAAGTACCTGCCTGGCAAGTGCAAGGTCATGAGTTCAATCCCTGGTACAAAAAAAAAAAACTCCAAAGGAGGGCTGGGGATTTAGTTCAGAGGCACAAGTGCCTACCTGGCAAGCACAAGGTCATGAGCTCAATGCCTGGTCCCCCCAAAAACAAAAACCCATAAGAGCAAAATGTAGGCTATATACCAGGAAATAAGAATATGTTAAAATGCGAAAAAGAATAAGGGAGGGGGAGAACAAAGGGAAGGAAGGGAAAAGGGATTAAAAAAGAGAATGGGCCGGGCGTGGTGGCGCACACCTGTAATCCCAGCACTTGGGAGGCTGAGGCTGAAGAATCGTTAAGAGTTCGAGACCAGCCTGGGCTACAAAGTGAGCGCATGGCCAGCCTCAACTGCATAATGAGACCCTATCTCAAAAAGACAAAAAAAAAAAGGAAGGGAAAAATGGAAACAAAGTTTTAGTAAATGGGGAGGGGAAGAAGAGTTGAAGGAAGGGGAGGGAAATGGGAAAAAAAGGATTAAGACATATTATGTACAGGTACAAATTCCCTATGATGAATGTGATTATTATGTATGGCATTTTTAAGCTTTTGTTTTGTTTTTTGTTTCTTTTGGTACCGGGGATCAAACTGTATGGTGTTTTTGAAACCATACTTTTTTTTTGTGGCACTGGGGATTGAACTCATGACCTTGCACTTGCCAGGCAGGGGCTTAGGCCACTGAGCTAGATCCCCGGCACACTGTATGGTATTTTTAAAAGAAAACAAATAAAATATTTTGAAAAATGATGTAAAATAATGACCTTTTGTTTTGACATCTTATATTAACAAAAGCACATACACAGATTAGCTATATGACATGTAATGTTCAAATTCAAGTCAGAACCATCCAGCATTAAGACATATGAATTATGGCCCCATCATGAATGTGTTTATTGAAGAGTTTAGGCCATTAATATTGAGAGGCATTACTGAGACGCAGTGATTAATCTCACTATTATTGTGCTCTTTCTCTGTTGATGACTTATCTTTTCCTGTCATTATTTGTTGTTCTTTGTCCATTGATCTCGCTTGGGATTTTCATTCCCATTGGGGTTTTTAGCTTTATTGGTTGTCATTTCTGTCTAGGATATTCTTGAGTTTTTTCTGAAGTGCTGGTTTAGTGTTTATGTATCTCCTTTTGTTTTGTTTTTTGTATTTCTTGAGGTGGTCTTTCTCATCAAATCTTTTTGGATTTTTTTTTTTCCCCTGAGTTTTTGAGACAGGATCTTGCCATGCAGGTCAGGCTGGCTTTAAACTTGCTATGTAGGTCAGGCTGGCCTCGAACTCAATGACTCTCTTGCGTCAGCCTCCCAAGTGCTGGGATTACAAGGGTACACCACCACACCTCGCAAGAAGGTCCTTTCCCCCACCCCAATTATTCTGAAGGAAAGCTTTGTTGGGTATGTTAATCTGGGTTGAAGTTGTTTGTTCTTAGGGCTTGAGATATTTCACTCCAAGTTCTTCAGGCCTTTAAGGTTTGTGTGGAGAAGTCTGCTATAATTTTGATGGGTTTACCTTTATATGTGGTTTTTGTGTGTGTTTCTCTGACTGCTTTTAGAATTCTGGGGTTTTTGTTAAACATCTGATAATTTAATAATGACATGTTTTAATGAGCCGCTTTTTTCATAATTGTTTGGTGTTCCAGAAGTCTCACTTAGCATTATGTTGAACTCTCTTCTCATATTTGGGAAATTTTCTATTATGATTTCTGTAAACTTATTAGTAATTCTACCTCTGTTATTTTCTAACTTTTCTGTAAGTTCAGGTAGCCTTAGGCTGGTTTTTCTGTTGTCTAGTAGCTGTTGGATGTTTTTCTTGTTCTGTGTGTGTATGTGTGTGTGTGTGTGTGTGTGTGTGTGTGTGTGGCTTCTCTGAGTACTCTGTCATAATGATATTTTGTCCTCAATTTCAGACGTTCTGTCTTCACATTGATCATTTCTGCAATTTATTCTACACTTTTTTATTTCAGGTGTTTCTGTCTGATACTTTTTCATGGATTCTATATCTTGGGAGAATTTATCACCCATATTTTGTACTATTTTGGCTAGCTCTTCCAGTTTTTTTGTTTCTCCCAAATCCACATTTTGAGTGATGATTCCATAAATTTTTGGGTGCTTCCTCTTCGAACTCACTAACCTTCTCCATCTCTTAAACTTTCATAGAGCTCCACTACCTGATACTTAACTTTCCTATCCACTTGTGCCCCTTGACCTGCCTTAGAGTTGGGAGACCTTGGTGGTCTTCTGTTGCCTTGCTTTCCCATGATACTGTGCATATGTATGTATGGTTTTTATTTTCTTCCTTTTGCCGCCTTCTTTTTTTTAAGGGGATACTG